>BPLR01014804.1:0-131619 GCA_021605095.1 Caerostris extrusa | reverse complement strand
TTACGTATTGCTGGACAGTTCTTTCCACTTAAAGATTAATAAAAGACACTTGAAGGAAGCTGCGTATTGGGCATTTCAGTAATTATTTTTAGGAGCTGGAATAGTCATTAGTTGTAACATTATACTTTTCTTAAAAGCTCTACATGTATTTATATGCGCATCCATATGAAATATTCGTCTATAAAGTCTCTGTAATTGTAAATTTATTAATTTAGAGCTAATAATTATTGTAAAAGCAAATAAGTTCTTCTATAAAACCATTTGTTTTAATTTTTGATTATTTTTGATACATTTTATTGCAAACCGTATTTAGCTTTTTATTTAACTAATAATAAATTTTTAAATAACTGTTTTAATTACCCTACATTTATCTTCAGATAATTTATAAGATATATATTTATATCAAAATGAACTATTATTTTATTGACATCTCATAATGATATAATAAACTAATTACTAATTTATATAATTTTTTTGCGTTGTATCTGAAGAATATTTTTAATAGAGAAAATTCAATATATAACTTAGTATATTAAAATTAGAAACGAAGAAATCAAAGAAATGAACTAATTCTTTTATTGATGAACTTATCTATTTATATTAGGTAAAAACTGTATCTATGAGTAAAATATGGGTACATGGAAAACTTTAAGAATATCATTAAGAATAAAAATGTAATTTCAGTATAAATCTATTCATTTTAGCACCCCTTACTATAATAATAATTAAATTTTATTATTATTATTTAATAATAAAATTTAACATTTAATTTTACACTTCGTTTTAATACATAACTTATATATGTATTTTTTAAAAATAATTTAATTTCTTTTTATTGTTTTTAAAATAATTTAATTTCTTTTATTGTTTTTAAAATAATTTAATTTCTTTTTATTGTTTTTGAATAAGTTAAGACCTGTAGAATTTAATATAATTGTAAAATTAATGGATTTTTAAGTTCCTTCAAGATCAAAATTTCTAAATCATTAAGTAATAATAAACATGCTGCGTCCACCTTTAATTAAAAAAATTACCTTTAAACAATAAAAAATCACTAAAATATAACTCATTTCAAATAAAATATAAATATTTTTGTGTCAGTTTATAGCAAATAGGTTGAAATTATATTCAATATGTACAAAAATATTTTTGAAAACGAATTTTAACTCTTTCCTTATATGTATAAAGTTTATATTTATATTACTTCACTTCACGACTACATGCAACATCTCTTTTCTTCAGCAAAAAGTTTTTTCAGCATAAAAATCAAAGCAAAGAAGAAATCAGTCGAAGAACCATTACCAAACGGCTTGATCCATTCTCAATCAGAGACAACACTCGATAAATGGTTCGAGTAAAAAAGAACATGGTTCTATTTAATGGATCAGAAAGAGGACGCAGCAACAAAACACTTTAAACTCAAAAGCAACTGCAGAAAAGTGATTTTCAAAACAAGAACACACAAAAACAAAGCTACAACATTTTCTAGCAATGTCCTATCAATTACACTTGGAACACAAGAGTTAGATCAATCACGGATTGAACAGTTAGGACCCAAACAGTATGCGTAAGCGTTGCTGGAGATAAGGAAATCCCTTTGTTGTTTCTATGGTGTCATTAGCGATATTTAATGGTAAATTTTGCTGTGACAAAATCGCTACAGAATGAAAATATTACCGCAAACACGTAAAGATAAACTCTACTTAAGATTGCTTAATGTTTTGAGGAGGATACTAATTTGGACTTTTTATAAGTTGAACTTCTTATCTTGCAACGTATACAGTCCAACAAATTGTGAATTAAATATTAATTTGATAGTGTTTTAGTTATTGATGTGTTCGCCAACAATTTAAAATAATGTAAGTTAATATTTTGTCATGTTTTCAAAACAAAAATATCTTTTGAGCTGATATTTACATTGAATACTATAAATGCTATAAAATTTCATAGAATGAATTTTTAGAAAATTTTTACAAAATGTTTTTATCTTTTATTAAATTCAAATTATATATTATTTATTATAATCAAATAATTTGCTTTATTTCGATTTCACTGAGGTAATAAATACCATCGTAAAAATTTTAATAAGTTGAAAATTGCATATTTTTATATGCTATGATTTATATTTTTTGCACCTTTTAATACCATTAAATATACTAAAAATATAATGACATATCTGTGACAAGAAGACACTTTCTAGGAGGACAGCTTTATAGAAATTTTAAATAAATGCAATAAATAAACTTTTATTTCATAGTGACATCTGAATGAAATCCTTACTAATTGGCTTTGGGAAGTATAATGTTATTATAAATATAATTAAATAAAACAATTATTATTAAAATTATTAAAAAAAATTATTTTCAAGTCATTTATTGAAAATATGCTAAAACAAAGTTTCTTATTTACTTAAAATTATCAAACTGTACATAATATGATTGAAAAATGAAAAGCCTTTTATATATCCTTTGAGTTAAGAGGGCTAGATCATTCTTATGTTACATATAGGGACACCATAGAATTTTTAAAGAAAAATTATAATTTTTTTTAAAACTTGAACTGAAATAAAAAAATGTATCCCTGATCTTTTCACACTCAACTACATCGAATATACTTATGTAAGCTCAGAGTCCCACACCTGAGCAACAAAATCTAGTAGTTGTTCAACCACATTTCACTTTCTTTTACTTTTGAAGTCTTCTATATTGTTTTGACCAAAGTTTTAGATGTATGAGATGATAATGAAAGGAGCTGTTGTTTATGATCTACTAGTCAGACTTTTCAAGACATACACGTAGGAAAAAATGTTAGGTCGGATGTCTATATCTTTTCCTGAAGTTAGAAAAGATGCGTTCTTCTCGACACTCACACCTGCTACCAATGTAGTTCAACACTTCATATTTTACAATAAGGTTGTGTTGAACTTTACAATTTATTTTGTGACATGAACTATTACGCCTATTTCACATCTGTCTCACAATTTTAATTTTTTCGACATATTTATATTTATTTTATTTAAATGTAAGTTAAAATTTAATATATTTACAATCTCGTTCTAAATGAAACTGTCAGGTACATCCATTTTATGTTCATTAAAAATTTAATGTGAAGTTAAACTCTAATATTAAATTTTGAAGTAGAATTCAGTTTAAAGGTTTCAACTTCAAATTATATGAATCGTTAATAAATGTCTTTAATATTATATTTTAAGGTGATTTTTTTCAAAAGGAAAAACATTTTATCTTATTATATACAGTTAAATAAATTCTAGATAACCTTGCTTAAATTGTTTAGATATTTCATTAAACAATTTAATATTCCCAGACGAAACAAGTATTAAATTATAAGAAAATGAATTTTTAAAAATGAATGTTTGGCATGATAAAAAATTAATACTTCAATAATGATATCAGAAATAGTATGCACATAATAAACACAAAAGTACATTTTAGAAATTTTTGAAACGATATAGAATATATTTGAAATTTGTATGTAATTGAATGAAATAAATAATTTTAAGGATTGTGAATATTTTTAATAAAATAAAAAGTTTTACTACTTTATAATTTAAGCACGCATTTTACAAAATATAGAATATATTTGACAATAGATGTCAGATAAATAAAAGAAATCAATAATTTATATGTTATGCAATCATAATTTCTTCATTTTAATAATTGCATAGAGAAAATAAGTTTGCAAATTAAACTTAAAATTGTACCATTTGGTGAGTTTTGCTATTGTATATAAATAATAAAATTAGAGAAAATATAAAATGATTCATTTTTTTACTTATTTTCCTTAAATATAAATTAAAAATAAAAATTACCCATTTATTCGTTTTCTTTAATATTATTCAATAAATAAAATTTTATATTTAATATACATTTAATGCTTAATAAGTATTATATATATTAACTTATTTTTCAGATTTTCATAGAACAAAATTTTTATAAGATGTATTAACATCAGTCACACTACAAAGCATCGATATTGATTTTTTTCCGATAGATTTTTAAATACTGATAAATCAGATATGTAATATGATCATAATCAAAATACATCAAACTAGTCACTTAAAATTGTACCATTTCAGTGAGTTTTGATATTGTGTATAAATAATAAAATTAGAGAAATATATAAAATGATTCACTTTTTGCCTAATTTCCCTTAAATACAAATTAAAAATAATATCGCCCATTTATTTGTTTTCTATAATATTACGTAATAAATAAAGCCTTAAATTTAATAAACATTTAAGGTTTATTAAGAATTATATATTTACTTAGTTTTTCAGTTTTTTCATAGAACGAAAAATTGTTATAAAATATATTACCATCTGTCACACTACAAAGCATCGAAATTGATTTTTTATGATAGATTTTTAAATACTGATAAATCAGATATATGAGATGATCAGAATCAAAATACATCAAACTAGTCATTTAAATTGTACCATTTCAGTGAGTTTTGTTATTGTATACAAATAATAAAATTAGAGAAAATATAAAATTATTCATTTTTGCCCTAATTTCATTAAATACAAATTAAAAATAAATATTGCCCATTTATTTTTTTCTATAATATTATGTAATAAATAAAATTTTTAATTTAATATGCATTTAAGGTTTAATAAGAATTATCTATTTACTAATTTTTCACATAACGAAAATTGTTATAGAATATATTACCATTTATCACACTACAAAGCATCGGAATTGTTTTTTTTCCGATAGATTTTTTAAATCTGATAAATCAGATATATAAGATGATCAGAATCAAAATACATCAAACAAGTAACATATACTAAAACATATAAAAACAAATGCACATAAAATATACAAGCATAAAATTGTGGAGAGACCTATTACATTGTGAAAGTAAATTAAAGAAAGTAAAGAAATATAGTAAGTTTCAAAGAAGAAAATACAAATATATTCTTCAAGGAAGTAGATAACTTACATTCTTTTGACGGTCGAAAAGTCTTATTAAGTTAAATCAAGCTATTTTAGAAAAACACGTAGGCAGAACAATGACATTTCCGAAGGGAAAACTTATAAAAACACTGAAGTTAATTCCATAAAATGAGAAAGAAGAACTTGTTTCAAATGGATTTTCTGCCCACCATGATTTTATAGCTTTTCTACAATGGAACTAGTTTCTGCTAATTTTTTTGAAAATGTAAAATAATTTTTTTTTTACTTGAAAATCGAATTGAAGATTAAATAAATGTGCATTTCATAGTCCCCATGTCCTTTTGAAAAGAAATGAAGAGGAAATTCTTAGTCAAATCAATTTATAAATGAAACGTGAAAGCAAATGTTAAAATACATTTCCCAACAAAATTTTTAAAAAATCAATGAAAAAAAAAAGAATATACGATGCCACATTATTTTTCGATTCATTTACTCTTTAGCCAAATTTAATTTGTATCGATAATATAATTTGTATCGAAACGAATTTCTTACGCATAACGTCAAGAGAAATACACAAAATGAATAATACATGTAAAAGAAGACACAGTATTATTTTTGAATAATTTTTTCTCATAAATTTTTAAAAAACTGTGACTATAAAGAGTTTCATAATCTGTATTAAAGAAGAAAATTAAAAATTTCGATTTATTTAAAATGCTTTAATAGATTAAATATATGTTTAAATTTTGACATTTATTTTTCAAATCTTTATTATAACATCAAGAGAAATACACAAAACAAGTAATATATGAAAAAAAGACAGAATTATTTTTAATAATTTTTCTCGTAAATTTTTCAAAGAACTATGATTACGAAAGTGTTTCATAATCTGTATCAAAGGGGAAAATTAACAATTTCGATTTAATTAAAATACTTTAATGGATAAAATTCTAAAGATGCAACATTTTTTCAATTCTTTATCATACGTTCAGTTATAAATAATTATTTAAAAATAAAGCGAGTATATCTTAGGAAATGATTTATTACATAATTGTAAACATATTTGTTGTTTTATTTTGTGAACATGACTTAAGGAAACCTTCAAAGTTTCAGAAAGCTAATTAAACATAATTAATAGTTTTTTTTTTATTAAAATCTTATTTTAATTTTTAGCTTATTAGCGAAAAGAGCTATGATACATTGTATAAGATTTTCGTATAATTCATAAACATTATAAAAATAAAATTTTTTAACTCATATTTTTTATCTTATCTGGAATTTTAATAATAATTTATTATATACACTTTTATTCGGATTAACTATCATAATGGTAATTTATATCTTGCTACCAGATTGTAAGGTTTCTCAATATAATAATCAATGTTTTCAAAGTAGACTTAAAAAACATTTTTGATATTGCAATTATTTGCAGACAAATTGCAATTAATAACGCAATATTCGAGTTTCTTTTTTAAATAGAACAACAATAAATATATTAACATAGCAAGCCTATTTCCATTCTGATGATATAGAAGTTTCCCGAATACAAAGCTAAAAAATGCATAAAAATTGTTTTTAATTCTTTTATAAGCATTAAAATGAATCCTTGAATAATTCTTTTTCCAATTTATTCCATTTCTTTTAATTCGTACTTTTTTATACTTCATTTCCCAAAATAAATTTCCACCGACAAAGAAATGCTCAACTACTTTTTTATTCACAATAAGGCATAAAATCCCAATAAAATTGCATATTCATTGTAAATAAATGTACTGAGAGATCTCTGACAAAAAGAAACGCATTTCATTCAATGCAATGTCTTTATTCTTCCTGGAAGGCTACAAATAAATCCCCCTCACTTCTTACATAAATAATAATACTAAGAGAATTAAACTCCATCCCCAAACGTTCGTCACTCTTCTCCTGACCCCTCACAGTTATTAACATACAGGCGGTGAACCGCACCACTTTCTAATAACGCGAACACAGCGATGGGAGATCACCAGGAATAAACATCACAATACGAGTAATATTTACTGTGTTCCGCCCGAAACAAAACACCACAGAGAAACCTTTTCGTGATATGTGGTCTCTCATTGTCATGGCAAAACAATGCGGAGCTTGGACAACAAAAGGCCTCCCGTAGAGGGGAAATTCGGAAGCAAGAACAGGGTTTGAATATGGATGGCGTATTTTCAGCTCGCGAAAAATTGTAAACGGGGAGAAAAAGTTCAATTTATTAACTCGGGTTATGCAGTTTAGTCCTCCCCTTTCCCCCCAGTGAAGATTTTTTTCATCCTTTTTCCTTTCCTTCTATTTATCATCAGAACATACAGAACAGTTTCCTATTGAAACTTCAGACGAAGAGTTTTTTCTAGTTTTAGCAGTTTTTGAAAGAACCCGAAATAAAGGCTACTCACTTATTTTTGTTCAAGAATTTGTTTAAAGTTAACACCATGGAGTGCTGATCAAATTTTCTAAAGCTGTGTAATTCATAACGAGAAGAACATTTGTTAGGATGAAAAGAATAGAATGGAGAAGACGATGAAAAAATTATTCTCATCGTCATCTTTAAATTTGAACCGAAGCTCATTATCTAGAGTATTAGTAATTACATACATTTGGAAAACAGTACTGAGATCGTTAAAGACCAATAAATAGCTTTTATCGTATGAATGCACTCATGTTTGTTAAAATAAAAGATATAAATTCTCTTTTGATTATGATGCAAAACAAAACTTAATTCAATATGGATTACAGCAATTTGTTTAATAATTGGGATTAAAAAGTTCTTTTTTTCAATTGCAAGATTTTGTATATTTGTTCAAGGAGATATGTAGTCATGAGTCATTTGGTATTACCAAGTCTCATCTAAATAAATAAATAAACATGAGTTGGAAATAATTATAGTTTTATTTAAAAAAAGATTTTTAACGTATGTTTTAATTTGTTGATCATGTTCGTAAATCCTTTCATCCAATTTACCTGCCACATTAGATAAGCATATGTTTTGAAAACATATTTAACTCAAACTAATATTTTTTTTTACTTGAGATTTTAAACATTAACTAATAATTTGATTTATTTAAATACGCTGAGCAAACATGAAAAAATTAAATCCACGAGATAAGGAGTTTTATTAGAATTCTTACGTCGTCTTTAAGATTATTCTGCACTATTTTATATTTAAATCAGAAATTGTTGTGAAGTTCTTCAATGAAATTAAAATCTTAGCATCTAAAACTATAATGATGAATTTAATCCTGTAATTCCCATTATTATTCAGTAAAAAAGAAGAAATTACGCATTGCTTTAAAAGATTCTAATTAAAAGATTTAATTAAAGGAATGTTAATTAAAATATTAAAAAAAATAAAAATAAAAATAAAAATAAAGGCAGCATTTTTCAATACTTAGTAAATCATTATATATATATATGTATGTGTGTATGTGTCTGTGTGTGAATTATACAATTAATTCAATATCTCAAATAATGAAAAGATGAAAAATGTTTAAGATATGTATAGTCCATTTAAATAATGAGTTATTTAAACATAATTTCCATTTGTTTGTTACTGAAAATCAAAATAATAAATATAATAATACATGTTTCTAATAGGATTGACATTGCTAATTAGGCCTGTATTTTAAGGTTTGTATTAGAATTAAATAAATTAATAACTATATCTAACTCTACATACCTAATTAATAACTATACAAACTCTAGATTTAAAACTATTCAAAATTTTATTTTCTAAGCACTGATGTATAGTAAATGGTAAATATTATAATAAATTATTAAAAATGTTTTCAATCTTTTGTAGGTATCTATTGTCTTGAAAAAGATAATGTTTAAGCATACTTAAGGCTCCATTATCATCTATTTTCACTTAAGCTAGTATAAATTCTATGTATTCATTTCAGTTAATTTTAAAAAACGAATACAAATTAGTGTTATAATTTTATAATCAGAATGTTCCAAAACATCTCACTTTATTTAGCAGATAAAATTTTCAAACAAAATTAACAATTACTATTTTTTTGTAATTATCATAGCATAGAGCTGTATGTTTAGACAATATATCGACATAATTCGGAAGATTGAAATAGTCATAAAAAATTAATTTTATCGAAAAATGCTCTTTAATTATTTGATCATTTATTACCATTGCTATAATTTAAAATAAATAACTAAATTATTTAAAATGAATTAACTGTTAGAATAAATATTTAAGATCTGAAACGAAACAATAAATATTTTAATACGTTTTGACAATACTTACAGCTTCTAGAAAAATATTTTGTAAATTCATCAAAAATTTAAATCTCTTTTCAAATATCTCAAATTCTGAAACATTTAAAGGAAATGTCACTAAAATGTTATTTAATCCAACAGCTAATTGCCGAAATTGCCAAGAACACCAGCTAAATGAGAGTTTTCTAGGAAAAGAAATCCCCTTCACTGCAGTCGAAATGAATGCAAAGAATATTGTCAGGAATTCAGTTTTGAACATTGCAGTTCCATTGGCTATTCCAACTGGCCATTTTGTTGGCATCTTCTAAGTCATTTTTGGAGTCTAAATCACTTTGATTATTATTAGAAAGAGCACTTTGGGGGATTACGAAAGATCTCATTTATACAGGATTCTTGGCAATTCAAAGCAGCTAAGTGTGAGGTTATACGATGAAATAAAATGTTTCCGCATGTTATAAAAAGAGTAGGAACAATGTTTGACTTTTCTTTTGCTTACTTTGTTATGGGAAAGAGGAGATGATATTACTCTGATGTGTTTGCTAGAAAAAAAAATTTTATTCCGTTTTTGATTCATTAATATGATAACATCAAAAGATTAAGTAAAATTGAGAAAAGGCTTCTTATTTAGGACTAATATTCTATTTGATTCTGTTCTTTATATTATAACGTATTTTAAATATAAAATAATGCAAAAAGTCTGAAATACGTTAATATTCTGTCATGTTTTAAAAACAAAATATCTTTTAAGCTGATATTTACATTGAATAATATAAATATTATAAAGTTTCATAGAATGAATTATTAGAAAGTTTTATAGAATGTTTCCACCTTTTATTAAATTCAAATTATATATTAATTATTATACTCAAACTATTTTCTTTATTTCAATTGTACTGAATAATAAATACCACCGTAAAGATTTTAAAGATGGAAATTGCATAATTTTATATTCTATGAAATTAAATGTTACAAAAACGTTTTATCAACGGCGTATTTTTTTTTTCATCTTTTATAACATTAAATATACTAAACATAATGGCATATTTGTAATAAGAAGGTACTATCTAGGAAGACAGATTTATAAAAATTTTAAAAAAATGCAAGAGAAATATTTTTATTTCATAGCAACATCTGCATGAAATATGTTAATTACTAGGAACTTGGTATTCCTATAAACTATTTTTAGAATTTCTAAAATCATTAAAACAATAAACTAGAATTATTTTTCCATCCACTTCTATTACAGTCTTTTTAAAATATCTATGATGTTTCCTGTGAAAATTTGTGATATAAAAATTTTTTTTTTTTTTTTTTGCTTATTTAATAAATTGAAAACAGAAGTTTTATTCATAAAAAACTACACATTATTTTAAAAAAATAGCGTGTTTTTTTAAATATATTGTGACACATAAATAGCATAGGTTAAAAGCAAATTAAATGATGGCAGAGCAAATAAAACCTCTGCTTGGTGTAAAACCTATTGCTACAAAAACAGCCAATTTAATTCCTAACAAGCGAGAAAAGTCGATTTAAGCTTATTGCTAAGCGGATCAGTCATTTTTTTCGAAAATAAAATATTTTCATAAAAAAAAATCTTTTTTGGGCTGTTCTGAACATACAAATAATTTATTTTGTACCATTCTCATCCACTTAAAAGTACTCGGTTTAAAAAATCACATTCTTTAAAATAGTATCTGAAGCTTTTGGCTTTAGATTCCTTTCAGTTAATTATAATACGGCACTTTTAATAGCTTGTATATTAACATCCATTTCAAACCTTTTAAAGCATTTTCTAAGAATAAGATTTGGGTTTAAAAGGAAAAAGTACATTCATTCTAACCCTCTTTTTTATTTAATAACATAGGAGATTCATGGTTAATCTAACAAAGAAAAATGAATTTATTTTTTTTCTTTCTTTAAATTTTACATCTGTAAGAGACACAATAATTATTAGCACTATTTCGAATATTAATTATAATACCGTTTTAATTTTTTATATAAATAATCTTTAGACTTTAGTTTGATCTAGTAAATTTATCTGTATATCTGCCTGTATAAATTTAATGTAAAACTTATTATATAGTACGTTTCTATATACTTTTCCAGCTATCTTAATTTTATTCAAATATCACACTCCAAAATAATTATATACTAATGTTTTTTTAAATGAAACCAAAACAGGCTAAAAAGACTTTCAGATAACCGTAAGGATAATCAAAACAAAAATATTGGTAATGAAGCTGTAAAATTAAATAGTTTTACTTTTCTTTAAAGTTATAAATGGTTAAAACATACATGTATAAAATAGTAATTGAATCAAAATGTGAAAATATGAAAAGCAAAAAAAAAAAAAAAAAATATTTTGAAAATAAAAAATAATTTCACGTGAATTAATTATTAGATTAAAATTAGTTTATTCCCAAATGAGCACAATTCCAAAACGTATAGAAGAAAATCATGTTTATTTAAAGCAAAATGTTCTTTTTAACTGTTGCATCATACCCTGCTGATGATGAATTATGGTCAACACACGAATGCTGCTTTCAGAAATGTACGGAATAAAATTCTTCCTTGATGACTAGTGCATAATGTTTAAAGATGAACCATCTCCAAAATTACTTAAGTACCAAAAACGCTTAATGGAGAACTCAACGCAAAGCGCATGCAAAAGACATCCTTGCTTCGCTGAATGCCATAAAATGTTCATTAAGAAAAGACAGAAAATGCTGAAAATAACATTCCGTATCTTTTTTGGAAGGAACCCTGAGCACAGGGAGTAGTCGATCAGTTAAAGAGAATGATGTAATGTAGCATTTTTGTAAGCTTTAAAAAGATTTTATATGCGTTTTCTAGCCATGTAATTGAATGTTTTTTCTTTCCTTTCATCTGCCGTATTCGTTTGCAGTCTCTAGTAGTTTGTTAATTGCTCCAAATAAAAGTAATGTTGGTGTTTGAAGAAAAATCGACAATAATTTATTATGGGAAAAAGTTTATGCTTCAGACACGTGTGGATTGAAGTTAACTCTTAACTCAGCTGGAATTAAAGAGCAGAACATTAACACGAAAGGAGGGCAATTTTCAGACGTGAAATAGCTACTTTGAATGGTTTCTTTAAAATGCTCGGCAATAATAACGCAAACTGAATGCAAAATAAGAGAAAATACATTCTGTAGAATGGTCTTTTACTTTTCCCAACAAAAAGAACTAAAAGTAATATGCTTAATAAGATTTGCTTTGTGACACTCTTTCTTTGGTGTAAAAATTAAAGATTCATAATTAATTAGACAGCGTTTTGGGCAATATTTATTTTAATAAAAAATATGTCGTAACTTTCTTCATAAATATATATAAACATAATGCACATAAATTCTTTGTTAATTTAGAACACATAAATTTTTTTAATTTATTTCAAAATAGCCAATTTCAATATTTTAAATTCAAGGTACATTTTTCACCTTTTTTGTATGTAATAAAATAAATTCTAAATAACAAAATTATTAAACAGAACACGTGTGCTTATTATGTTAAAATAATCATATTCATATATAAGTAAGAGTGTTTTTATTAAAAACAATTTTTGGCATATAAGCTTGCGAAATTCAGTAATCTTTATATCCAGCGTAGATAGTTGCGAAAGTGTATCATAATTTAAAAAAACAAAATTGCTTTTGTAAAATAAAAATAATAAAAAATAGCATTTTACAAAATATTGTAAATATTTTAAATATGTTTTTCCCAATTTTGAAATTTCTCTGTGATTTTTAAACTTTTTGATGTTTCAATCAATATTTTGCTTAAAATCTTCAATGTAATTATAACGTAATATAAAAATTGATAAAATATATTAGAATGATTAAAGTATTTTTTCTTAAATATGTTAAATTTCATTATTTAAGTCTCTAATTTACGACAAATCCTTTTTAACACTGTAATTTACGATCAACAACAAAGACTTATCATATTAAATCCATACTTACTACATTACACATATTTGTTATGTAAAACGTATTATTTTTTATGCGGTAATAGAAACTTATTCATTCAGGCATTCAAAATATGATGAAAAAGTAGAGGCATTAGATGATACTGGTTAACAATTCATGATATAGGAATCCCATCGCTGGAAATGAAATGCGAATTATTTCCTCTGATGTAAGTTTTGAATTGTTATTTTTTAAATGCATAATCTTTGATGACTTTATGAAATTTTCAAACCAAGTGCATTATTTATCATCTGGACTGTCATCGTAAGGATCTAAAAGTGAGCAATCTAATATGTCACTATTGAAAACTGTCCTTTCTCCCTACTCTTTCCCTTCCATTTCCAAGCATTGGACCAAAAAAATTCCCAAGTTAAAGAATTTGTGGTGGAAAACTTGCAGTTAAAAAACTAACGCCTGTGGGGATTTTTTTTTTTTTTGGGGAGAGGGAAGTGGGGAGTTCAGGACAGTTGCAACTTTCGATTCAGTTGGAATTTCATCTGAAGAACGATCTAAGAGTGACTTTTGGCGTATGAAAACGGCCTACGAAAGTGGGTCGAGTCTGTATCGTCTCTATATACACTCCATCATTGCCATGTGGGGAAAGGATACTTATCAAGGAGACTCGAGGGCCTGTTGAATCTAATGTTCCTAACCTTCGTCCCAAGCCTTCTTTAGACCCTGGGTATAAATCGAGCAATATTTCTCTTTCAAGATTTAGGCATGTCACTGGCACTTGCTTGAATGCGCTAGCTCAAGTGGCAATAACTGAGTTTGAAAGTCGCGTGTTTCAAACCTACGGTAGGCCATTTGTTGCTATGGCAACTGCAGCCGCGTGTCTTTGCGGCCGAATAAACGAGATGAAGCGCCGTTTCTCTGCATTTCAGATGGACATTACCATTATGCTGTATTTATCGTCATTCTTTATCATCCTCATCTGGATGGTGGATCTGGAGGACTGCAGGTTACTTTTACTTTTCATTCTTGGTTTTTTTTTATATATGATATTGGATTTATAAGTGAATTTTTTAAACGATCACTTTTATAAATGGTAAAGAGAGATCTCAAAGAAAGTGGTCATTGAAATGGGAATCTATAGATATTTGGTTATTTTAACAAATATTTATCTTAAATATTCTTCTGAGTTGTACTTACTGGTAATCTATTGCAAAAGCAATCATTTAGTAAGCTAAACAAGTTTCTAGTAGACCAAAAAAAGTTTAAGTTGCAGTTAAAGCTAAATTATTAATTAAGCCTTAATTTTTTGTTTTATTTGTAAAGATTACTTAAACTTTTATGGATTTTGATTTTTGCTCATATTATTAATAATGATATAACATTTTATTAATATGAGTATGCACTGCATGCACATATTTCAGTAAATGGTTTTATTTGTTTTCTCCGAATGTAAAAAGTACAAAAAAAAAATCACAAATTTTGATGGAAAATTGTGAAACGATTTTTCTTTAACACAGTTTTATGCTGAATAAACTATTATTCATGAAAATTAATTTCTTAAGAGAAAGATAATCAAATTAAAACTTTTACGATAAAAAAATTCAAACTTCCTCTTAAAATCAACAAAAGGAAATCACCACAACATGCAAATGTCTCATATGCAGGGTGTTTTAAAATTTCTGCGTAAAATTAAAAATGCAAAAAAAAAAAAAAAAAAGATATATTAGCTGGAGAAACATGTAGTTTTCAAAATAATGTATTATGGATTTTGTATTTCATGGAAAAATAGTTTTAGATCTTGAAAATTCAGGGAATTACTGCAGAAAATTCTATGGAAGATGCTATATCGCTCACTCAACGCAAAATTTGGATGTAAAACGAGAATGAATACTGCATGCACATATTTAGGCGAAAAAATAATGTTGATTCATAATGGCATTGTAATTGAAAAATGGCAAATGAAATTTGTGTTATACACTATTCGTGTTATATGCAAAATTTTCATTAGAAACTGAATACCTTCTACTACATTTTTGGAAAAAGCTCTCGAATGATATTATAAAGGTATCAGTATAATACTCTCACATATTACTCAACTTCTGCCAGAGGATAGATAATGTTTTTGTCCCAAATCATTTGCAAAGTGGGTTTTTTCAAAAATTGATAAAAATGGCATTAGCATTTTAAGGACGGATGAGACACATTTCTTGCTAGATGAGGAAGTTAATTCCAAAATTGATGTATTACTAGCAATCCTCATGAGTACGCTGAAGTACCGTTGCAAAGCTAAAAACAGATTCACTGTGTTGTGGATTTAGTTCAAGTCTGTCCTTTGTCTTCGAGAAGCCTTTTTCCATCAGCCTAAACACTTGCATCATAACAGATGCATTGTATTATGATTTATATCATCCTATTGCTTTTCCTAACTTACAGAAACTCAACAAACTGATGACAATTTCAAGCATGATGGATCTCCACTGCATATGACAATTCAAATGATGAAGTTGCTACAGTCCATATGGATACCAATCCCCTTTTGAAGACAGCAGATATGAAGGGCATCCGAGATCATCAGATAACATACTTGTAATTTCTAACTGTGGTGCTTTTTCAAATCATGGTTCATTAAAGGAATTCCCAGACTTTACCAGTACTGAAAAATGCATACGGCTGGAAGTTGCAGCCATTCGTGATTTGCTCTTTTCGTACCGTATATGGCAAAATGTTGAGATTGCAGTAAGTATTATAATGTGGCAATAGACACATTGATAATAAATGTCTCATTTCACTACTATTATCAGTTTATTGCGATTTTCAAAAGCAGCAGTGTCTTCTATAAGAAAATTACAAAAAAAATTTTTTTTCATGTAATACAAAAATCCTGTGACGGATGAATATTATTTTGAAACCCACAGGTATCACCGACTAATAGATCTTTTTCTATATCCTTTTTTAGTTTTGCACCGAACTGTTGAACCATACTGTATTTGGATAAAGATTAAATTAACTTAAATGTTAATTTAATTAAAATTATTTTTTTTTTTATATCACATGGTTAATAAACATGTTTTTGTTTTCTGACTATCATATGTCCGCATTTAAAATACTATCAAACTTAAAAATAAACAAAGAAAAACATTAAATTAAATAATTTTCGGAGAAATTAATTGTTTTACTCACTCTACTAAGATCAACATGACTTGTATCAAATATAAGTTAGATATATCTTATACAGTTTTATTATGTCATTGAAACTCATATCTTAGTAAAATAATTATTGTTTGAGATGACTTGAATATTTGATAAACATGTTATTCTGAGCGATTTACTGAATTTTTTTATCTAGGTCAATTAGTTTTAATTTATTCCAGTCGAGAAAATTAAAGAAACCATTAAGAGTTCCTTTAATAACTTAATTTGCTGTTTTACATTTTAAAGTTTAATGCAGAACTTTTTAATTATCTCATAAATTTCATTATATAACTCTTAATAAACATTAAAATTAATCAAGTTGAAAATATTAGTACTTAAAAATTTCTTTATTCTGTATTTTATATGAAATAAAAATTATATGTTTGTTTTAAATAAAAATTATTTTTATTAGTAATTAATATTTATATGCTATATGAACAAATTAAAAAAAAAAAAAAAAAAAAAAAACTGTTCATTATTATTCCTTAAATAATAAAAGGATAATAATTAATAATCATAATTTAAAAACTAACTTTTTGTATTAAATTGAATTAAACTCAATTTAATTAAATAAAGCTCAGTAGACATTAACAGTATTTTTTATTATTTTTATATAATACAGTTTACTTGTGGCTAATTTTTTAAAAATGTCGTACAAAAACTGTTGTTTCCAAAGGATGAAGTCAAAAATAACTTGCCAGTCCCTACTAACTATTTTATTTTATCAGTAATTACATATTTTATACCATTTATTTGTATATCAATAAATTGACATTCTATGTTTATGTATTTTTAACTTAATTCTATATAATAATGGAGAAAACTTTTAGCCTTTTATTATGGAAATAATATTAAGAAATTATACTTTTTAGTGCTGTTCTAATTTTTAACTAATGTAACTTTCCTGAAACATCCAAAAATCTCTTCAAAGTTACAATATAACAACCGTTACTTACTACAACTATGCTTTGACATAAAAAAGTATTATGACACTTACACTTCATAACAACTTTGAGTTTGATTTTTTTTTTTCTGTTTTTTTAGTGGAAGCACAAGCCGAAACAAATAGACATTCTTGCTATCGACTTAGGATGTTTTGCTTGGTGACTGCGTGTGCTGCCTTGTAAAAGTTATAAGAGTCATTACATGTTTGTAACTAAGGCAGATACAGGAAGAAAAAGAAATTGACATCTGGTGGAGAAGGCTGGTAAGAAATAAGAGAAAAAAATACTGCACTTGCTTTGAGACAATTTTTCTTACCTCATTATCACCAATCCAAAATAATAGCAGACTTAGCTTGGATTCTTTTCAGTTTTTTTCCTTTCCTTTTGTTTGTACCTCAATCCGTTTGCTTTTTTTGTGGTTTTTGTTTGTACTTTTAGAGACCCCAAGACAACTGTCTTGGGGTCTCACTGAACTGGGAAAGACTTTTTGTAGGAAAAAGGAAAGAGAGTTGAAACCATGTTTTTTCATGTACTTGATGTTTCTTCGTGCTTCTCAATAGCAATTTAGAAGTTACTTTAGATTAAGAAGCTACTAGTGGTTGCTTCGATTCGCAGTTCCATTGAAATCGGAAAATGTGGGCTTTTTGTTCCAAGTAGGACAATTTTTAGGGCTCCCTTAATGATGGTGTTGGGGAAAAAAATACTGTTACAATAGAACTTTTTGTGAAAAAAAAAAAAGTGGAATTGGTTTATATTTATTTATATTATTTTTGCTACTTAGTTCATCACAATTTTTTTTTTTTTTTGAATAAAAATTTTCTATCTTATAATATTTAAAAAAATCAATTTTTTAGATCAGTAAAAAATAAAATTGCGTTGAATAATAATTTTACAAATTCAGAATTGCAAAAAAATTATAAATTTCCTTCCACATTCAATAAAAATTATTTGGATTATCTGGAAAGCAATAATAATTTTACTGAAAAATAGCTAAATAAATAACAGTTTAATTCTGTTAATTATACATATATTTTAATTTTTATGTTATGTTACTAAAAAAGAATAAATATGCTTTTGACACATTTGAAAATATTCAATTTTTTCTTAAATTTTATATTAAGATATATTATAAATAGCTACAGTTAGATTTTTGGTAAATTGCACACCATCTGATGAATTTTTTTTGAATAACAATGTTGTGAGGATGGTTGTAAAATCCAATTAAAAGTCTTAAGTTTTTAAAAAGTGTTAAAAAGTTTTATTTCCAATAAAAGAAGTAAAATTAACAATGATTCTACATTTTTAATTCATATTCATTCAGAGATAATATTGCTTTTGTTAATAATATAACATAGAAGGTAGAAGCAATATAATTTTGATTTTTATTTCAGTAATTTTAGTTCGAGTGCCGAAAGAATTTATATTCCAATATTTAAATAAAATTTAGTTCCATACAGTTAATAGTCTGAAGCTTAACTAAAGGAATTATTTCTTAAAAAGTTACTACAATGAAGTTTATAACTTAGTATCATAAAGAGGAGTTTTTAAAGTAATTGAATTGAATCTTGAACTGACTTATGTTAATAAAGTTATGAATAAAATGCACCTAATATAAGTCGCAATGAATAAAATACTATTTTTGTATCGTGATGAGGTTCTATTCCAAAATATATTTTCTGAAAAAAAAAAAAATGAAGAAAGATTTAAACACATCTGACCTAGTTAAGTATATAAAAGAAGATGAGATGTGAATACTTTTTTTTAAATTCTGTATTTTATTTAAATGAATGTTGCAATCACTTCACATCTTTTTCAGTACCCTCCATATCTATGTTGCTCACCAGAAATATAAAATGAAAGTTAAAAATAAATGGATAGATCTCTTTCAAATAAAGCAGATATTTTCTGAGTTATAAAAATCCGTGAGGTTCCGAAATGTTACTTCTTATGCCAGCAGCGTCAACTCCAATTCAACAAACTGAGATGGATGGAAAATCTATAGATACTTGAAAAAATTTCACACTGAATAGCTTTCAACCTTTGAAGTTTTCTGTCATTTTTTTTTTTTTTCTCATATACCGAGATGCAGTTTTTACAGAATTGGTAAAGAAGGGGGAAAATGCCTTTCACTAAGGAACGATCATTCAAAAGTTAAGAAATATTCTGTCAGTATGATTCACAGTATGGGCTTTCAAATGGGACGCGGAGGACTATTAATGCATCAGAAACATTAATAAAAAAGCAGACTGGTTCACATACGTCTTTGTTCTATTTTTGAAAGTGAGCTCTCTTATAAAATAAGCACACACGGCCATTGAAGTATACATAGTTTTCTTATACCCTTTTTAGTCCTCAGCGTCAAATGCCTAATATAAACGCGCAGTTTGAATTTAAATGAGTTGTGAGTAATGTGTGTGACTATAGTCGAGAAATATATTGAAAGATGTTGTAAAAATTGTCGACTTCGTATTTTCTGAGAAAAATAAAGAAAGATTTCGGCATTGTTATATTTGAAGTAAAAGATCATTTCATAAAAAAAAAAAAAAATCACAACTCATATTTTACAGGATGTACAAAAAGGGGTCAGCTAACTTAAAAAAAGTAACATTTTACATTTACTATGTTTCAGATCAAGTTATATTTCTTTTCATGGTATATATTGAAAGTAGTATATATTCATATATATAGTACATAGTATGAATTTAAATAAGAATATAGTATACATGCTTATATAAATTCGCATAAAATGATATAATTGGTGGATAATTTATAATTTTCCTATTACTATAATTTTTTTAATTATTATAGTTTTTAAATCTTCATCAGTGAGAATTACTTACGAATAAATAATTTTAAAAGTTCAGAAAATAATTTAAATTAATGAAAATTAAATTATACACTTAGACTTATGAATAAATATAAATTTAAAATTAATGAACATGATTATTATTTACAGTTTTTCATTTACAAAAAATAATCTATCCTTATTTATCTTTAACTATAGAAAATGTTTAGTAAGGTATTCACGAAATATAATAATAAGTTATTCCCAAACCTTGATATCAAATAATAGAAATGAAATATAAACTTTAAATTTTAAATTAATAAGTAATGATTGTTATTTACATTTTTTTGATCTTCAAAAAGGATCTTTATTTATTTATATTTTAACTACAGAAAAAGTTTTTAGTAAGATATTCACGAAATATAATAATAAGTTATTCTTAAACCTTGATATCAAATAATAAAATTTAAATATTAATTTAAATTTAGAATTAATAAGTAATGATTGTTATTTACAGTTTTTGATCTTAAAAAATAATATTTACTTATTTATATTTTAATTATAGAAAAATTTTAGTAAGGTATTCACGAAATATAACAATAAGTTATTCCCAAGCCTTGATATCAAGTAATAAAAATGAAATATTAATTTTCCTACCTTACAGGAAAATGATTTATTCGCTTATTAATTGGTTGCGAGAAAACTTAATTTTCCCAAATAAGTTTAATGACAACCGATTATTCTCACCGAATAATAACATCCACTTTCTCAAAGAGTGATGGACTGCGCTTTTATTTCTCAGGAAATGGAAACAGAGCCTATTTGTTTAAGAAGAATGGGAGAGTCTTCAGTCATTTAAATAAAGATAAATTTAAACCTATAGCTGGAAGCTATAGTGAGCACAAGAAAGCACAATTACCGCCCACTTCACCATTATGAGAAAATAAAATTTCAAGCACCCTAATTTTATCCTGGAGTGAAGTTTTCAATGAGTTCCGTCTCAAATGATGAAAGAGCTTCAAGTGAAAAGAAAAAGGTACGAAGTAAAGAGCATGAAAACAAAAACAAAGGATGTTTCCAGCAAAAAGTGAATTACAAAAAAATGTTAGAAATACAGACGGAAGTAACTTTAAAAAAAAATCCCTAAAGGCAAAATACAATGTCACTTCTGCCATTCACTAGAGAATGGGTAAAAATAGTAAAAATCCCAAGAGTCTAACTCAGTTGAGAACATAAGTCCAAAGGCTGTACGAGCCTAAAGAACGTGATGCTTTACAGACAATGTTGCATTTATAGGTTTGGCATTTTGGGGTGGCTAAAAACAGTCTTCTTACTCGGTTAAACTCATTGTCTATTCTATTGTTGTTCGACCAAAGAGTACCGTTTATTCCTGTGAGCTTTCTCTAGCCCATTGCAGTAGACGAGGGAAAGCACTAGCCATTTACCTCATTTTTAGTAATAGCTCATGCCTTTTACACTCGATGGCTGTCCCTGGCCCGAATTAGTTCGAGTTAATTGCTTTCGCAAGAGCATTTTTTCTTTGGATTTTATCAGAAGAGATGGTTTAGTGCCTTTTTTAAAGAATTAAAGAGTTTTTCGAATTACAAAGGATTTTAGGGGATGTCCTAAAGTCTAATTAAAATCAGAGGCTGGTTTACTATGCTTACAGAAAGAGCCGAAATTTGATAATTGTATGTCAAGAAAAAAAATTAATTCCTCCAGATAAATTAAACTTGTTAGAATATCTACATCCATTGAGTTTTTGCTTTCTTTTCAATGAAAATGGTGTAATTGACTCTGATTAAAACCAAAAGTTTTTTTTTTAAATAATTGATAAATTAGTAATGCAGTTAATAATAAAATTAATAATTTTTATTAAATAATATTTTTCGAAAACTGTTGACCACCTAATTTATTCAGAAAATTAACTAAAGAAATGTCTTTAAAATAGGTTCGAACTGATTTCTAAGTAGTCTTTAGCATAAGTTTTCAGAATTAATAAAATTTTATCTAAAAATTAATAAAATCTAAGTTATTGACATAAATCTCTGCTATTAAAAATAAATAAATAAATAAAAAGGTATCAAAGAAAATAATTATTTTATAATAAAGTAATGAAACTTTCTTATTACGATTTTTATGTATGTATTTAATTTTGAATTTAATAAACATTTTTTTTTTAAATATACTGCTTTATTTTAATGCTAAAGTATATACAATTCAAAAATTGTTAATCAATGAGACTCGGCTATACTTTTCTTTTTTATTTATTATTAAAATAAATAAGTAACATCAAACATCAATGCATCTTTTAAAAAAACTTTTAAAAAATAATATTGTTTATTTCATTGATTCCTTATTCACTTGAAGCTTTACTTAATATGAGCGAAAACAGTTTACTTAAAAATACTTGAGTCTTTAGAGGAATCTCTAAGACAAACCAGACCATCAAAATCTTCTTGGTAAAATTATGTGATATGAATTGTTTAAACACCAGGTGATTTTGTCGAAGATAAACAAGACTTTTCATACAGTTAAATTAATTTATTTTTGACAGCATAGGGTATCTTCTATGGAGTTTGACTAACATTGCATAAGAGATTATGCTGAATACCGTTTTGAATATATTCGTAAGTCAACAAGTTAATCATTAGAGGAACAGCTGCTAAGTCTATCTCATGCAACAAGCAGCTACTCTTAATGACAAAAATGTCAAGAAAGTTTCCTCAAACGCAGTGCTGTTCTTTAATAAAGTCATCATTACTCCCATGAGAACAGCACTAATGTTACGAAAAATTGTGGAGGAGTAGCTTGCAAAAAAAAAAAAAAAAAAAATCTGCTTGTATTGCTTTATATGACAGCGGCGAGGAAATGATAAATTGCCTGGTAAATGAATTCTAGAATTTAAAGTTTCTTTATACCTTACACGATTTTTTTTACGTGTCGATGAGATTAATCATTTTTCGCGCTTGGTAAAAATACAAGGCAGAGTTTCCTATCGATTAAGTTATAATTTTTCTTCTGATAAAAACTTATTTACTGGCTACTTAATTGTTAGAGGTCAAAAAATTATTTTTGACCGGGAAAGAAATTTTAGTCGTTACTTTTAAACTGTTGAGCAAATAAATGTCGGATTACCAATATTTCATCTTCTACACAAAAGAAAAGAAATTCATCTTCTGTTGTATATTTGAAAAAAAAAAAACATTCTTAGCACTAATATATTTAATAAAGAATGTAATTAAATTTGTGTAGAAAATTTTATACATATGTTCTATTTTTACTGATACATTCAATGTTAAAAGTATTAATTTATAAAGGAAATATAAGAAGTTGAAAACTATTTTTGTATATAAATAATATTTTAATTACTTGAACATTTCCACACTATAAAAAATCTTTTAAGGTAAATGCATAAAGACACTTCTAAATAACCATTTCTCCCGACCATCCAATTATAATGTGTACTTATAAACTGCAAAAGAGCTCAATTATATATACATACTGACGACTTTCGGATTTAATGCAGCAATATTCCTTTCTAGAACATCCAAACTTGCTTAATGACGTTCAAGACCGGAGAACATCTGCACAACAGTTAGTCCCCACAGGAAGGTAATATTCCACCAATATCATCTTCTATGATAAAAAGTCACCATGTGCACCTACGTGAGGATTATCAATTGGATCAAGAATGCCCTCTATATATTTGTATCTCCAATGTGCATGTATCCGAACCTAATTAAATGGTAGCATGGTAGGAAGTATACACACAATTCTGAAAGTCTTACATACAAATATTCTTCCTCAGCACATTTATTTTGGATACCAGCTTTCAGATTCTGCTACAAGAAAATACCTATGGTGGGTTGATGCAGAAGTTATGTGCCTGTTTGCAGTTTGCTGCAAATAGTGGTCATCTGCGGCACTTATAACGCTAGATCTCCCTCGGTGTACCTTATTGAAGTTGATTATATTATTTGAAATAATTTCGAGTCATCGAATTACAGAAAGACTCACATTAAACAATCTTGTTACATGGATTGAATCTGATTGTCTAGTTCAGGTAATTCTGCAGATAAATGGTGTCGAGTACTCCTATTTATATCATGCCTACCTCGAAATTTCACTAGCAGTTCCTCTTTTAAAGACTGTTTTTAGCTACGTGTATCATGATAAACGACAACACCTCAACTAATTTTAGTAGCATTTTCTGTTGTAACATTACTTTTTACGTAACCAGTGTAATTTTAATGAAAATGTATTTATTTTTGGCTGTCCTAAATCAATTAATTTTTGGCTGTCGTTATTTTCGGAATTGTTTAATTTTCAGAAACCAGTTTACTTAGAAAAAAAGGTAAATTAAGGGTCTTTAATCAATGATAGTTAAAAATATTCTTAATTAATGAATATTATTTGAGTTTATATATTTAATACGATATATTTTATCGTATATTATGTATCTAGCTTATATGTTTTTTTTTTTTTTTTTTACTAAAAGGTTTGTTTTATTTAGTTCAAAAATAACACACAAAAACTTCTAAAGTTTCAAATAACATAAAATTTTTTTTTTAAATCGTAGGGACGAAACAAATCTAAAAAATATCTTTATAAATTTTAAATAAACAACCACTTTTCTTATGTTGCAATAAATATTCAATGGATATTTTTGTGAATATGATTTTAATTATTCTCAAGTATATAAATTTATCAAATTTTTAAACTATTCCTTGAACAAACAGTATTAGCTATTACCAGCGTATATGCAATTTCTTAATTAATATACGTTATTCGAGTTAATATATTTAATACAAGATATTTTTATCCTATATTATGTATCTCACTTATATGTTTTTGTTTACTAAAAGAATTGTTTTGTTTTTATTTATGTTACAAACTGTTAGAGTCAAAAGTGCAAATATGTTACCTTGTTACAGAACTTTAATCCCATCTCCTGACTTGTAATTAAATATGCCATATTGCCTTTAGTGCCGTATCACTTCACTTAGTTTCTCAGCATGTTGATATAAGCCAACATCTGATAATTCCTCTATTTACAACACCTTGACAGTTTATGTACACTTGAGCTGTGATGGACATTTCTGCTCATATCGGCACAACAACTGTTGACCATATACTACGAATATTTAAATTAAGCCAAATCGTATATGCGAGATTAATTTTCTCGTTACAGTTGTAATTTTTATGCAGCATTAGAGAGTAACTGTTTCAAATCCATAAATGTGTGTCTTTGGTTCGTTCTCATATTTAAACAAAGTGACAGAGTAAATAACTGAAGTTAAAAGCTACTTAAAATTTATTAGTTGAGTAGGGCAATGTATAAGGCAGCCAATTTTATTCTTAATTTCAATCGAACTTATGTTTCATAAAACCAATAGCTTTTATTTTGTAGATGTTTTTATAAGGAATAACAACTTTAAAAGGAAATATAATTAAGCAATTATAAGAAGTAAATCAAAGAAATATTTTCGTAACAATCTTGATAACTATCTAACAATATTAAAAGTATTCATTGTAAATTTTAATTAATTATTTAACATATGAGCCGTTTTGATAAGTGATATTGGTTTAATTTAAAAATATCAATACATTAATGAATATGTACGTTAAACATACATAATTGTTTTTGTATTAATAATGACGAAGTTGCATAAAGAAATCCTCATAATTTTTAGAGATTGCCAAAATTATTTAAACGATGAAAACGCAAACAGGATCTATAATATATACCTTTACTTGCGAATGCATAATTTAAAAAATGGATCGATAATTTAAAAAAAAAAGTATATAATTACTAATTCATATAATTACTAATATAGTAAGTATTTAATAAATTTTTAAATAACAAATATGTAAATAGCATAAATTATACCCAAGTATTAACTCCTAGAATTGTTTTTAAGACGCATCTTAAAAGCAATTCTTATAAAGGTGCTGAAACTGAATATTGAATCTAAATATTCACCTATCCTTCTTGGAGGTTTTCATAAAAGTTTTATTCAAAATAAATAAACAATATCTAGAAGAACTCCTTGCATCAGAGAAGATCAAGAAAACTCATCCAACTCCTAAGAACTTGAAGCTTTCAAAAATACTCATTGATAATAAATAGTTGAGATTTTTATCTTAATCCAATAAAGGCCACATCCACCCCTCTTCCATGCTTAGAGTAATAGTTCGCACCAGAAACTGCACTAAAAATATTTATTTTACAAATTAGCTTGAGGGCATCTAGTGAAGTTGGGATCGATCTGTTCGTGAATTATTAATTCCTGAATATTCACAGCAATATTGGTTTATTAGTGAATTAGACCCAGCGGCTGTTCTTTGTGTCCAATCAAGAAACACTTCCCATAATTGTAGCTCAGAGCTAAAGAAAAGTTTAAACTTTCCCCCTTCTCAACGACAGCGCGGCAGTCACGAAAACCAGAAAAGAAAAAAAAAAGCAAACGTGAAGGAAGATAAACTAAGTCGTTCCTTCAAGAAAACAATGTAATCATGGTTTATTTGTTGTCGAAAGGAAACAAAGATATTACGCATGTATATTTTTCATTAAAGTCAATGTTAGTTCCTTTTATATAACAGCCTTTCGAAGAGCAGTGTGGGGGAGGGGCCGCATATGAAAGTAGTTTCTACTTCCCTTCTGAAAAGCGAAGTTAAAAACAAAAGATTCGAGGGGAAATCTTTGAAGTTATTGATTAAGGGAAGGAGTATAGGCAAAGATTGGAAAGCAGCTGCGATAAAGTGACTCCGGGAGAGAAGAATGCGTTGAAAAGACTAAGGACAACTGATGAAATTTAAACACTTCCTCATCTGAAATTCAAATTTAACAATGGTGAATTTCGGATTGAGAGTTCCGAATGAAAAGCTAAAACTCCCGCTCCTTCAAAACTTTAAGACAGCGACGGCCGTAGGCACAAATTATGTTATATCTGAATATTACAGAACTTCGCTGTAGCTTCCGTTCTCGCTATTTTTTTCGGGGGCGTTCCTTCACACTGCTGAATATTCCATACATCCCCTTCCAAATATGGAACGGAACAAAAAATCAGTAGACGAATACGAATAAAAAAACCCTCCAGATTTTGTTGCAGCAAGTACGAAAATTTGGAGTCATAAAAGCTTTCGATAGAAATAAATGGATCTACTTAAACTTGAGGATGCGCCATATGCTACCACGTAATACTGTTTCAACAAGCAGATCCTGCATGATACTCTCGATAGCGATTGCTACTCTCGATTTGATTTTTCGTCAGAAATCCGGATGTTTTCGGTTATCCTTGTCCTATGTGTACATTTTTTTTTTTTATCCTAATATATTTATTTACTTTTATTTACGTACATTGCTAGCTTCTTTTTTCCGATGGTAAGCATGGATGATTTACGTTTTGCGGAATCATGTATAACTCGGGTCTTCTATAAACCGAAGATTCCTGTACTTCCCTTCTTTATTTGTTTACTTATTTCAAATGAAAAAAAGTCCTTTTATGTAGCTTTTTTTTTAGCTATCGCTGTGGTAAAGAACATTTTCAGTCGTTGTTTGCTTAAGTAATGAGATTCTACCGATGTACCTTGAAGGGAAGGATGAAGGGCTTATGGTTGAAAGAAGAAATCTGTGGCAAATGAAGAATGTAATAACTTTTCCATTCTTATATTAGATAGAAAAGAATATTATTCAAGCGTGTGTTGCACGCTATAATGCATTGCCAAGAATCCTTAAATTCTAAAAATAAAAATAATTCTACCAAAAAGAATAAATTAAAAGTAATAGCTCTTTGAATATAAATTTTATATTAATTTTAATTCTATTCTATCACCTAAAGACATAAATTCCAAACATTTTGTTGTCAACTTTCTGAAAATTTAATATTGGAGTTTTATAGTTTTCTTTGCCATTCAATGATAGTAGAAGATAAGTAGCGAAATTGAAATATTTTTGAAACCTCGAATTTAATAAAATTATCTGTTAACTGTTTTCTTAATTTTTCAAACTGAAACCCTAACTGCAATTTAAAAAAAAAAACATCTATACTAATTGTATAAGATTATACATTGAAGTACTAACTGTTAAATATTCACATATTATTTAAACGCCAATCAATCAGAATAAAAGCTTACTTTAATTACTAAATAAATGCCTATTTTACATAAAATTGTAGATTTCTTGTACTATTATAATTTATTTACAAGGAAGAAAAAGGTTTCACAAAAAAAAAAAAAAGTGGTGAACTGAAATTTTCCAAGCGATGTATTTGTTGAAAATGAATTAACGAATAACTTAAAAAAATATTATAGCAGATCATCACCAAAAATATATGTTTTTATGACACTTAAAGAGAAGTTGTCAGAGATTGTAAAGGAAATTAGCTCATATTTGTAAAATACTTATAACTTCTTAGAATTACTTTATAATAAGTATTTATTAACTAATTATCACTACAGTGAATTTATCTAAATGTGTTTGATATGCAAATTAATTCTTATTTATTCAAAACTGTAATTTCCATAATTTTACAATTAGCAAAATAAAACATGTATACGCGATTAAAAGATTACCAATAATTCATGAAATATCGCGATAAGTCTTAGAATCTTAAGCAAATTATCATTATGGACGTTCGTATTGAGATTTATTCTCTGTTATGAATATAAAACAAAAAATTAATTTACGAATTTTGTTAAATATTGAAATAATCCAAAGTATATCAAGTAATTGTAGAATGAATATTAAAAATAACGTTTTGTTTAAATTTTAGCAACTATAGTTTAAAATCCCTTTAATGTTCTTTTAAAATTCAGCAAATGAGCTAAAAGTATTATCTTGCTATGGAGGTTTACTTTATTTCAGTCTACAGCATTTGTAAAATAAAATTCTTGGAAAACTTTACAAGTTCTTATACATGAATGAAATATCTCTCAATACTTGATAAAAAAAAAAAACTATTTCCTTCGTTACTTCAAACTTTTGCGCTTAACCTAAAGGTATAAAAGCAAAGCAGTAACATTCATTGTAAAGTCTCCGCTAGCTATTTTTAAACGTTTTCTCCAAACGTACGCATCTCTTATACCCTAGAGGAGCCTAACGCCACCAGGAAGGCTTAAATCACCTGAAAAAGAAAGAAACAAAAAAATTCCAACAAATAAAAAAAAGGAATTCGACCCATCTTGAAAGTGAAAAACTAAATCCTCCGATAACAATTCACAACCAGAGGTCTTCAGATGGTAGGGATGTTTTGATGATAAATAATACAAACCTCTTTTCCATGAATTCTATGACTCTCAAAAGGGTATTAGGAGACTGGGCTTCAGATTTCAAACAACGCTGTTGCTACATCTTTTGCGTTCTTTGTCATTTACTACCACGGGGCTCTACCTTTACGATGACTTTTGGAAATTTTACTTTTGCTCTTAAAGTCATACGTTTTGGGATGTGTCAGAATATTTTTTTCTCTTCAGTTTTATCTGGAATGGGAGATTTGGAACACTGACAGTGTTCATGATTTTATACCAATGTTATTAATTTTTGTCACCTTCGGAAAATTTGATATCTCTTTAATAGCTTTTTAGTTATATATAATCTTTCTCCATATATTTATAGCTATTTCCGAAAACTTAACTGAAAAGTTTAAATTTCATTGAAAAGAAACATTAAAAATAAAGATTTATTCATAGTCTTACAAATTATTAGTAAATTACATAAAATTTTAAAGTGGTATATATATTGCTACTTATACAATGAATCCAAATCGTGCATAATTAAACAGGTTTATTTATATATGTATGTCGTTATGTTCTCTAAGTAATACACATAATATTTTTTTCACTTAATTTATTGAAGTGGTTTTGAATTGCAGATATTTAAAGTTGAAATGAAAAACAAAATGTCTTAAACAAACATCTATATATTTAATAAACTATATTCCTTAAAATAACATTAAAGTAAGATATTTAAGATAATAATAAAGGTCAATTATACTTTCAACTAATTTGAAAAAAAAAAAAAAAAGTTATTTTATTTCTCATTTGGAAAATAATCTTTAATCTATTTTGTATTTATTTCAAAGAATAATTCATTATTTTATAACATTTTTAATTGTATACATGAGAAAACATTGTTTCCTTGTTTTGAGTAATGTAATCCGCCTAATGCAATATGAAATGAGTTTATTTAATTTATTTCAATAGTAATTTTTCACTATTACAATATTTTTATTAACTATGATAATATGAAAATAAATAATTTTAAATATTATTAACAAAATAATAATATATTATAACGCGGACTAATTTAATAAATTCAATAAGAACAATTCATTTGAATTGCATAGACTTGAATCACTTCTTTGCAACTAGTATTTCTTTCTTATCATAACACCATTTTCTTTCTTCCTTAATATTTAATTTAATCAAGTTAGTAAGCTGCGGTGTCATTATATTTTACTATTTTTATTATTAATTCAAATAGTGATACTTTTATGTAGGGAATAGTTAAATAAGAGCACATACTACATAAACTGATTTTACATTACTTGAAAGGTAGAAATAAAAATAATTAATATTTTAACTCCAACTTAATAGGACTTATTTCAATCCATTGGATTTTTGAAAAACTTATAATAAATACATGCAATATGGGACTAATTTAAGAACAATTCTAAGATTTAATCACATCTGAATAAATTTGATTTTCATGTTAAATAATATTATGCGTCCATGACACCAAATTTTTGTTAATTCTTTTGTATTTAAAATGGGTTTTTGTTGTTTCAGATGGATACTTTTTCAGATATTGTTAGAGCAATTGATGATTTTTTCCTATTAGAATTGATTGCATTTATTTTTGTAATTTCCATTGAAGAAAAATTTCTTTTGAATTATTTTTCTTCCACGCATATCGTTATGTAATTTCTATATTAGCATGATTAATTCTGATCCATTCTAATATGTGGATGGACGGAAAGAGAGAGACAATCGAAAAATTTATGATTAATCATTTTTAATTTGTATTATGTCATACGGAATACAAATGACCGTTTAGATGGAATCTAGCTGTTATTAAACAAAACATCATTAATCGATATTCTTACGTTCTGCAATCGTCGCTAATGTAATTTAATTAAGAAATTACTTAGTTACTGGTTAAATGTAAACTAATTTAATGTCCTTTAGAAAATTATATAAATTAATTTAAATGAAGGTTATGTAGTTCCTCAGTACATGTTATATTTTTAGATGCATATGTTTTGTTATACTTTTTCTAAAATAAAGGAGAAATATATTTATTTTTATTTTATACATATCCATTTTAAATTAAAGTATTTTGGTTTACTTACTTAAATGAATGGAATAATGTTTTTATTAAAGTTTGTGGCTAAAACAGGAAATTTCGTACCGTAAGTTGAATAAAGTATACTAAATAATCTAAACTTTTTATTAATAAAATAATTTATTTAAATAATGAAAATGTCACATTATTCGGTGATAGCAAATAATATGGTCTGTAATAACTGATAACATGCTTTTGCAACAGACTGTTTTACAATTTAATTTCTGTATGGCACAAAGTTTAACATAATATTCAAATATAAAATTCTAAACATTTCAATGTATTTATAAGTTGAGCTACTTATCTATTGAAAGCAGGAGACAAGCGTTTAATTAACATTGCAAATTATTTATGTATGCATTTTTGTCATAATCAATTTTCAAATTATCTTTAAAAAATGTATACATGACTTTGCAGAAATAAAAAGAATAAAATCTTGATGTCTGACAAATTAAAAAAAAAAATCATTCTGAATAGCATAATTCAGCTAAGTATGTGTTCATATTGAAATCAGAATTTATAAGTATAGTAAAAAAATGCGTGTCACGTCATATATAAGGTTTACTACGTACACAAAATTAATAAACGTAAAAACTTTTTTGTGGAAATAATGAGTTTTTTTTAAAATCCAATAATTATAAAAAATTAAATTTCTATATTATTGATGTTATTTCACATTCACTAAATTTATGTTTATATTTATGATATTAAAAACCGTTTAACTGTTAGAATATCCTGGTATTACTTAAATTATAAATATTGCTGCTACGTCTTACTCAAAAACATTTTTTAGTAATATTAGTATTTAGCAATGAAATTATAAATATTTTTACATAATATCCTACAATATATTTTTCAGACGTATTTGATAAAACTAACATTAAGAATTCATACATCATTATTGTAAAAATACTCCTCAAATGCACTTTATGAAAAACAATTCGAGACAAATGTCCTTACAAAAATATATTTGTCCCTTCCATCTTTCACACCACGAGCCAAATACACCAGAACACCAATTTCAAAATTCTTTTTATAAGTCCTTATTTAAAAAAAAAGAATAAACGACCACCTTGTTAAAACTTTAAAAAAAAATCCTCTTCTTGTACAAATACGAAAGATAGTGACTTAATAAAATAAATGATACACATAACTTCGATGCTTCAGAAAATGCCATTTTATACAAAGTATACAAATTCCAAAATACTTTTGTATAATCAGTTAGATTCTTGAAACGTGTAGTCATCTTGTTAAATGTTACAAAAAAAATAGTCAAACCCCAGAGAAATACAGCAAAAAAAGACTGTAAACAAACAGAGAAACAAATGTAAACGGATCGAATCTATAAAAGCATTCTCGTTTGATGGAATATTGTCACGCGGTTTTACCATCTCAAGACGAAAGGTAGAGTTCACGATCAATGTAAAATCCAATCTCATTGCATCGCCAGGAAAGTAGTTTTTGGGGCCGAGTGTTTCCTATGGGGGTTTGTCATCTTGCAAAAAGACCTCGTACAAAAGATCGGGTAAAAAGATCAAATCCTTTGAATTTTCTATCGCCCCTCCCCCTTCCCAATGCAATGGAATTAGATTTGGTACCAAGGATTATAGTGATCTAACGTAACGTAAAATTTTTAAACCAATAAAAAAAAAAAATGGAAGTTTTTTTCTTTGTAATTTTTTGTTTCCTGCAAAAAATGTAAATGGGATTTTTTTTTTTTGTTCGTGCATAAGGCAGCACGTGAAGAGTTTTCTTGGAAATATTGATGCGTATTAGTATCATTCTGAGAGTTTTTATGTTTGATATTATCATATTAGATATTTTTTTCACAATCAAGTGAATTTAATATTGGATAAAAGTGACTGAAGCTTAAGGGATCGCTTTATGGAAGTATCACTAATAGTACTGCATATTTATACCTTTAAAAGTAACATTAAAATATAAAGTGCTATATTTTTTTGATATTATTTTATATTTAAGTTTTCAGGAATTGGAATTTCACATGAGGACATGAATGATTTCCCATATTTTAACAGATGAAAATATTTTAATTTTTTAGAGAGTTAATTAAAAAAAAAAATAAAATAAAATAAATCTCATAATATATATATTTTTAGGAAAAGGAAATTTTTTATATTGTATGTATTTTAAAACATTAATTAGATATTTCATATCAACTCTTTGTTGAAATAAGCATTTTAACGGCATGTTGGTTTATGTGTGTATGTGTTTTCTGACTCTCTCACGTTAAACACAAATCAAAAACAGTTGTCCAAGGAAAGATCTACAGGAAAGATTCCTTGTCCTTTTTCCATTGTGGAATAGTGAAGCAACTCCCTTCCCCCTTTTGCAACACTGAGTTTTCTACAAAACAATCAATCAGGTGTAAAGGATCTGGGTCAAACACAATGTATTAGAAACAGAAAAACAACAACACGAAAATTTTCAATAAATTTTGAAGTTGTTACATGAAACAATTCCGATTATTAAATAACATTTTTTTTTTTATTGCTATGGAGTTTTATCTAAAATAAACTTTTAATTTAATTCGCAAAAGAAATTCCGTTTCAAATGAACCATAATTTAAAATTGTATATATACGTTTTTTAAAATTTTTTTAACTTCTTGTGATTTACAGTCATGCTTCTGTTGTCCCTGCTCATAACTTAAGCAAATTGACTGAGGACGGAAATTATTTTAATTATTTTTTTTTATGTTTATAATCAAAACAGGAGATAAGAATATAATTTTTTGTTCTTAATTTGTGAAGTATTATTCGTTTAAAAAGTATTTGCCAAAATTAATTAATTTCCAATGAACAAAAATTTCTCAATCACAATTTTTCGTTTTACTCTTAATTTTTGGAAACAGGTACCTGTTTTTTTCTGTACCCCTCATGTTTTACTTTCTAGTGCAAAAGAATTTCTTGTAACTTCCAATAAAAAAGCAGACTATATATATATATATATATATATATATATATATATTTATTTTCTAAAATCGAAAGATATAAGAAGATTAAAAATATTGTAGAAATAATTAATTCTATTCTTAGACTTTTAATTTCTTGTGTTATTTAGAGGTTTGTTGCTTTTGAAAATATTTTTTGTATTTATATGCTTTCAAACATATTTGTTCCACATTCATACAAGAAATATATGCTTCTGAATATGAAATAGTTGCATTTATCTAATGGAGATATTACATTATATCAATTTCATTAAAAATATCTTTCTAATACGTGTATATTTTATGAATAAAAAAGACACTTTCTAGTTCTATTAGTTTTATAAATTTATAAAGTTATTTTTAATGAGAGTAGATTTAAAATAATTCAACTGTTCATCATATTCGTGTGCTAAACTACAATAAATCTGCCAGTAGGTAGGACGGTCTCTACTCACCATGGGGCTGATGCGCGAATGAAGAAGAAGAAGAAACTAAAATAAATTAATTTATGTAATGATCAATAAGCGTAAAGCAATACACAGGAACCGAAATGATTACTTGATGACCATCAGTTATCAACGGACCTATCAATGACTGGCAATTAATTGTACACTTAATTTTAAATTCACTAATTGGTAAAACCACCTTTAGTAGATATATAACTTTATATAAGTGTATGTATGGGATTAAGATTCCTAATGCCCTCCTGCGATAAATTTTGTCAGTCATTTTCACACTCGTGACTGCATTCCTGCAATAATTTTCAATATTAGAATCTGGACGCATACCATATCCCATACATAATAACATATTAATTGGCTAGAAGTTTAATGATTTTTGTTGAAAATATAAATAACAAAGGAGCAGTATAGAAATATGCAAACCGTTTGGATATTAGCATCATCTTGAAAATGCATTCTGGATAACGCGCGAGTGAAGGGTAAAACAAGCACGCAGGAGGATATCAGCACATGGTTAAGTCGCACACATGGGACTAAGGGCTAACTGACTGTTCTTGAAAATAACGCACCATCTTATCGCTTGAAATGTTATGTTTGCGTACCTCAGTAAAACAAAGTTTTATTTGGACCGCTTGTACTAATTATAATTATCCTATGCATACAGATTTAATAGATATATGCACTGACTGAAGCGGAATTCAACGCTGACAATACGCAATGCCAGTTTGTTGGCAGTTATGTTAATTGCAACGCTACTCAAACCATTTTTGTAGATGTTATAAGGTTAAGAGATAGACGTCTTTTAATCCGCTGTAAACGTAACTCCTATGAAAAATCTGCTGTATCCACCATAAGAAGATGGAAAGTACCACTGGTATTATTGAAGAGACATCTGCTACACATCACTATATCGCTGTCCCTACAGTTGAGCCTCCATTTTAATGCTTTTAGAATCATGCAAGTAGATTTGTGTCAGGTAATTTTGGACGAGCACTCTTAAAGGTGACATTAATAGTTGCACATTTCCCTACTCACATTGAACTTAATAGAACGAATTTCTGACCTTCCTTTCGGTATAGCCATTAAGAGACTTTTAGGTTCGGCATCGCTTTTGTTTCGTGTCAAAAAAAAAGCATTCTGGTTAGAAAATTTAATTTACTATCAGTCAACCACGGACCAATACGGAAAATGTTGTAGCACAAAGTATGGTGAACAATGATGTCTTGTTTTGGGCCAACAGCTTGGCCTGTGTACTAATCCTCCGGATCTTGTTTCGTATTCTCACACCTCTGTCTTTCAGAGCAGTCCTTCTTCCAATAAATTAAGGAAGCATTGTTTCTAGCACCTTTGAAAGGCAATATCCGAATTGTACAAGAACCAGTATATTGTTTAGTCTAAGCAAATCCTGACTATGTGATCATGCTCATAGTTCCTATAATGTGTTCGATATTCTTCAACAGCATTGTGTGGTTACTCTCTCTTGCGCAGAAGAATTGCTCATTTTGACAGAAGTTTACGCTATTTGTTATGAAATTTTAAATAATTTACATATTTTAAAAGGAATCTAGAAGTGATATTTCAAGTTAATCGGATCATGTTTTAGAAAATCTTTTTGTGTGTGTACAAAAAGAATATTACATGCTGTAACTAGACATATCATATAGATTTTGTATAACATCAGTTGTTATGTTCCAAATTATCAATTGCGATTCCAGTTCTTATTTCGAATGTTGTGGCATAGCTTAGGGCTTTAATTTTAAAACGAAAATAAAAATTTTAAATGAAATAAAAATACCAGACAGAAAAAAGCGAATACATTCCCTCGCGTGTTTTTGGTAATGAGATTTGCAGGGAGGACTAACTGGCCAAGTGATGGTTATTTTATCATTTATAATGCTAAAATTTCAGAACAACCAATCAAGGTTTACCTGGGTTGTTATTTTATTTATTATTTTCTTAAGAAACTGTATAATTTATTTCACAAGTTTTCTTACATTTCATTAGAAAATATAATTTAAAATAGAAGACTGTCTAGTAAAACAATTTAAATATCTCTATTGATTAAAAAACATACTTTCATTCAAAATATTTTTTTTTTTAATATTTTATAAATACTTCAAAAGAAACAATTCAGTATATTTCAAGTTATTTTGTAATTATTACTTATTGTATGGAAAACAAAAAATAATAAATAGTATCGAACATCTTTGCATCGACGAAACTGCGATCGAAATAAATAGATATCAGATTTATGCGGAATAAACTAAAAAATCCTTTCTTTAATATTAAAATCAAATTCAATTGGTTCATTATTTTGCGAAGATAAATCTACAAGATTTTGAAAAGAGGATCAGAGAGAAAACTTTTTGCTTATTTCTTTTTAAGAATGACAGAAATAATAATAAAAAAACAATGTTTCCTTTTGAGTTTCAACTAAATTTTTTTTTGCTCAGCAGAAAGTTGCGAGCAAAAGAAATTCTTAATTTTGAAACAGAGAAAAACGGATTTTTATATCCGCGTCTTGTTTACTTCCCAGAAATGTTGAGATCAACCGAGGCGCATTCAGTTCGGAAAGGAAAAATATTTACAAAAATATCCACCCTAGCTTTTTTTGGCAAAAAAAGGAAACAAACTAACAAACAAACAAGGAAACAAACCAGGATAGAAACTCTAAACCCACTAAGATCAAATGTATCCCTTTAATCAATAAAATCATGTCCTCTTCTTTGTACAACAAATCTCTTTTTCTAGCTCGGAAACTATTTTTTTTTCCCACAAAGATGACCGAAACCTTCTTCAACGAAACAAAATTCCTCAAAGTAGAAAAATGCTGTTACATCCATCAAAAAATCATAATCCTTGATTATAAGTTGAGGACAAAGGTGTGATGAAAGCATAACCCAAAGCAAAGCCCATAATGCCATGCAATACAAGCAGAACAAGAGTATACAATCAATAGCTGGATCTAGAAAACGTTGTAGGCACTTTAGATCCTGATCCACGCTGATACAGAAAACTTTTTTGGCTGTCCTGTCCAACTAAGCCTTCTGAGCAAAAGTTTGGGTGCTATTTTTGCTGTTTATATATATAGATATATAGATATATCTATACCTAGCTGTTATTTCGGTAATGGTGCTGTTACAAGGAATTGGAGTATTCTTAGATTCTAAACTATGATGCGATTCTAGAAGATGATAGAAATATTTTATTTGGGGATCAGAAAATAAATTTAAATTGTCAATCGATATTGATTTTTTTAGCATATTAGGATAAATGATCGCTTGTTTTGTTAATCTTTCTTAGAACATTCATTATTCACCACTTAAGTTTTGCAAGACAATTTCAAGATTATTTTTATTTGTAGAATTTCACGATTCAAGACGATACATTTTTGGAATTTTTTTCTAATTTATTCAGTAACTTATTATATATCTGCATTTAGTTTGTATATTTAATGTTATAAATCATTTTTTAAGTACGAAAAATTCAAAGATGGAAATTATCTGTTCCTATAAGTGATTTTATTATTATTAGCTATTTTTAATAATTTGTATTGCAGAAATTTAAACTCTTTTTTATTAACTAATAATAAATACTTAATTAAATGAAAAATATTGAAGGAAATTATTGTTAATAACGTAAATATATATTCTAATACATCATGTAATCTCAAACATATAAAAAGAGAAAAACAAAAAAGCATGTATAGAAATAACGTAGTTATGTAAATCGCTAATCCTATTAAGACATTAAACACAAAGACTATGAAGTAGTTTTTAAACAAAAATGTAATTTACCTCATTTATAAATGCGCAGAATATAATGTGATAAACTTATATAAGAATCAAAGGCAGTATTCTGGAATTATTTTAATTATTTTTTAAAACTAAAATAAAACGTATTTATAGGCATAATTTCCTTTATGAAAATTACCTAACATATTTAAAATATTTAATGCCAGGAGAGTATTTCATCTATGTTAGGATTATTTTCAATTAAGTTCAGCTGAATAAATAATGCAAACATATTATGAAAAGTAATTGTAAAGATATAAACTTTTTTAATTTGATTTTCTACAGCCGGACGTTTGCAGAAATTTGTATTACAAATTTGGTACATTCTGATAATCTAAAGTAATCAAGTGATGTTTTTTTAATATCGAATATGTGATTTAGTAAACCAGCTAGCCTAACATGTGTAGCTCTCAAGATTCGAAAAATGTTAAATTGCAAATGGATATTTCAGATTTTAAATTTCATTTCATTGGTCAGAATTTAAAGAAAAGAAAATGGTGATTATAATATTTATCTAAAATAAATAAATGCAATAATATTTTTTACGCATTTAAATAAATAGCATTGTAACTACTGATTCAAACTGAAATTATATTCACGAGGAAAATAAAGTAATTCATATGTTTCTTAAAATATATAATTTACTCCTTCCATAATAGGGCAGAATAGAATAAATCATATCCTTAACTAAGAATCAAAGTAGTACTTTTAACTTCACTTTTTACCTTTTGACAAATTTTTATGTGAATTATATCTAATATGACTTAAGGCACCATATGCTACATGAATACATTGAAATATTATTGGTATTATTATTCAAAAATAGAAATATCATTGATTTTAGTAAATCTCTTTAAGAAATAAATTAATTGTTCCATTAAGGAAAAACTGAATAAAAAGTTAAAATTGTTTAGATAATGCATGCATTTATAACATTTCAAACGAATTTTTTGGAAACGAGTAAATTCATTATATTCTAATTTTGAATATACAAAAATACAAGATGGACACATCCAAACACAAAGTATTTGAATTCATTGTGTAATTATCTTCAACGTAGGATGTGTTCAACGATGGCTGACATGGCAACGCTGTTTCACGCTGAAAATAACGGTTTTTACTATCTGATTTGGCTGCAAAGTCAATTTCTGTGTTAAGGCATTCGAAAATAAGGAAGGTTTGCTGGAAAGGGGTTCAATTCACCAATATATGTCTCTTAGGACATCAAAAATATGCTCATTCAGATTCAGGTCTGGAGACTAAATTGAACCAACACAATGCACAGTAGTCTCCTCCCGAATCTCCACCAAGCACGCTGTGGATGACTCTGCATTATTGTCTGAACGAGATTACGAGCTGCAACCGCGTACGGACGAACAATTGGAACAAGAATATTTTCCAATATCTATTGCTCTGTAGGCTCTTGGAACGACGTTACATATCAGACTTCCTTCCCCCACACATACATTTAACCCAGCAAATACGTCTCTTTCATAGCTGAGACTCATAATAGAGGGATTGAAATGTATTGCAATTTACATGTGTTCATGTCCAATTAAACCCTTTATTATAAAGGCGCAATATAAGTGGTATACAAAATGTTGGACATAATGCTTACAAAATCCTTCTTCGTGAAGCGTTCTATTATCAATTGATATGAATACCAGCCTTTTTTAGTGGTTGCCTACAAGAGAAGGTCTGAGTTTTGTTTGTGCAACAGTTCTGTGCCTCTTTGCTGTCACTGACAAATAGCTGTTTTGCAACATTTGTACCTCCAGGTGATGCTTAGCTATACCATCTAAGAGCTGATTCTGATCTAGAAATGCGTTATACAATATGACAATTATGAAATGACTCATATTGCTATATGGGACAGACCCTGACCCGTTCTATACGTCCAATAAATCTGGAAGTTCTATACGTCCAATTTTGAATTCTTCAAATAAAAAATGCTGAGTACTCACATGTAAAACATTGCTATCTCAAGATTTTAACATGCAGTCTCCTCTAGCTGAATTCAATGTCTGTGTCCCATAATTTTAAAAAACAAGCGATCAAATAATTTTTATATCGCATTTTGATATAACATGAATCTTTACTTTATATGTGTGATGTTTATAAAAATTTGCTTATTTTTGTTGTATAACCGTAATTTTCCTGATTTTTCTCTTAATTTTGAAATTAAATAAAAAAGAATCATTGTACACACACACATTATAAATATATATATATATACACTGGTGTCCAAAAGTTAAGCATAATTGATAATTATGTGAATAAAGAAGGAACTGTAAATCAGAATGGAGGGAAACGTGATATGCGAGGGTAAAATGGTTATAAAATAAGAAAGCAAATCAAAAGAACGATAATAATTAATTTTATTATCCAAAGTAGCAGTTTGAAAAAACTGAAGGGTTCACACTTTAAAGAAAAAAAGGAAAGAAAACAATAAATAAAATACTGATGCTGCAGTTTAATAAGGCGTGGTCACCTCTGACAGCCAGCCACGCTGCACAGCGATTTACCATACTTGCTATGAGATGATGAATGAGTTGTGGGCTCAAACGGTTCCAAGCTCCTTGAGAGCCCTTTAAGTTCTGTAACGGAGCTTGGTGGGTGCGAAAGGGCTGCAATTTGTCTCCCAAGCATATCCCATACATGCTCGATAGGATTTAAATCAAGGAGTTCGCAGGCCACGACATGCGCTGGATGTTTTCCGGTTCAAGGAAGTCATCAACCAGCACCGATCGGTGACATGGCGCATTATCATCCATGAATATGAAGTCAGGACCGACCTCAAGAACTTCGTCTCTGTATCTTTGACCAGTCACAGACCCGTGTCAAAGAAATGGAGGTCTGTGCGGCCGTCCATGATGATGCCTGACCATACCATTACTCCCCTTGATGGAAAATGATGCCTTTCCGTTATGTTGCTTTGGTTCAAAACGTGTTCCACGTTCTCTCCATATCGTTACCCGACGAGAATCACTACTCAGACTAAACCGGGACTCGTCACTGAACATCACATTGGCCCACTCTCTCACACTCCAATGTTGATGTTTCAAACTCCAGTTCAAACGAGCGCGTTTATGCGCAGACGTGAGGGGAATGCAAACTGCTGGTTTTCGGGCATACAGGCCAGCATGATTGAGTCTCCTGTAAACAGTTTGTCTCGAAATTCGTATTCCTGTGGCGACTGTGAGCGCCGAACACAGTTCTCTGGCAGTACTGACCCTCTGACGTCGCGCACTTATTACCAGATATTGGTCTTGGCTAGCGGTTGTGACTCTTGGTCGACCTGATACTGGTTGTCGGGTAACAACTCCCGTTCTTTGAAAACTCTGCCACAGTCTTGAGATCACAGACTGGTCCACATTCAAAATTCGAGACACTTCGGTTTGTGATCGTCCGATTCCAGCATTCCAACGATTCTTCCTTTCGCAAACATGTCCAATTGGCGTCTCTGTGCCATCATTCTCCTTGTTTGATGGTTAACAATGTTCCTTCGCACAGCAGTTGCACGAAACTTGTCTGAACTGCCTATGCTGCGTGAATCGGTTTCTCTGCGTTCCGACATGCGCAGGTGTTTCGCGCAGGACGTAGTCGACTGAAAAGTTTTGCATAAACCCAATGTTTCTTCTTCACCCAATTAATATTCGCAAGAAATTTGGAATAATTGTACGAATATTTACTCCATGTTTTTAGCCTTTTTTCGATTTATGCTTAACTTTGGACACCAGTGTATATATATATATATATATATATGTATATATATATATGTATATATATGGATTTTAATAAAAGTGAGGTTTCGAAAAGTTTCGAATTGGGAAAACTTAAAAAATTTCTGTAATTCTGCATATGATTTTTATTTAGATTTTTATTTATATTATACTGTTGTACATAGTCAATTAATTGCTTTAATCATTATGAATATATACTTATTTTACTCGTCGTCTGCAATAGTTTCATGTAAAATGTATGTTTTAAATTTCTTTAATTTAACTTCTACCTCCTGAATCAATAAATCACAGCAGTTTTTTACTTGAATGGTGAATAATTTTCTGAAATGCTTAAGTTAAGTGATATAAATTTTAGTCTTTATCAATATCCGTGTTACTTTGATTTTATAAAGATTATTTAAATAAACTATAACATAATTCTAAATTTAGATTTCACACTTGCTAATAAATAGGATTAATCCGTGTAATAAATTTTTTTATATCTTCGTTTTATATAGGAGATTTTCTGTACCAATGAGTGACAATTACTAAATTAATGTGAAGTCTTTAAAAATGGTAAAACTTCACTATGTGCCATGAAAGAATTTCTTCATGACCTTGAAGTGTTATAGCTCTGCATAAAAAGGTAAGCAGCTGCGAATTTTACGTTGATCATTTTGTTACAGAAATGAGATAGGATATTAGAAATTCTGCTCAAAATGCATTTGCATTACACGATATCCTACTTACTTTAGAAATATAAATCTATACATTATAAAAGTTCCAAGCAGTGCTATATTTGACTAATAAAGAGATAAAAAAGTAAACTTCTTTGCTGTTTGAAGTCAAAGTTAGATTGAAACTTTTTAAACATTTTTTGTTTGAATAAAAGTGTTGGCCAATGAACTTTATAGTAATTTTTTTAATGTCTTTCATTACAACTTAGACTGCTGTCATTTTTACCGCTGTTATTTTGTCGAAATCTCCTTGTATTTTTATATTCAAATGTGATTAATATCTTGAAAATAAAAATAAATAAATCATAATGGTCATAACTCTTATTTTAACTAAATATTTTTTTTTAAAGTATGCATTTATTAACTTTTTTTGTTTATAGATTTTAAAAATAAAGTAAACACTGAATCCAATTTTTAATAGCTATCTATAATTAGGCAGGCTATTCAAGATTTATTAGTAACAAGCATTGATTTTAAATTTCAATTCAATTGCTAAAAATTTTAAGACATATTGTGCAATAACATGCCACTGTTACTGGTATAATCATATTTATATATTGTGATCAAACAGAAACTATTTTAAAAAAATGAACTTTAATCGTACTAAAGAATGAATGCAAGTAAGAAATGTACTAGGTAGATTTAATATTATATTTGAATATTCAATAACCAAAATATAAATCTTCAAAATTTCAAAAATTCAAAATTTATTCCACAACAGTAATTTTTGATTAAATAATGAAAATAAAGGATATTATCGTACTTATCAACTATTTTATATTTGCTTGTTTTATTCTACAATTTTAAGAAAAAACAAAATTAAGCGTAACAAGCTTTCAAATTATGAAATATAAATTATTACTGTGCTTTTTCAATGGAAATATAAAAATGATTTTTTTTCACTGATAATTTCTTTTCTGCTAAATGTAATATAGGTTCCTATGATAGACCCATAACAAAAAATATGATGTTCTTAATGCACACTAATTTCTGGAAGCAAAAAAATTAAATTATTTTGAATTGAAAATTTTCGTCTATTTTTAAACTACTATATGGCATTATTTTCTTTAATGTACGTTGCTGACCACCCCTTAGAAATATTTTTATTACAAACTAGAATTGTTTTTAAATGAATTCATATTCCAATAAATTTTATTGCATTCATAATTTATATTACAATTTTCAAGATTAACATTTCTTTAAAAGCGATGCAAAATTTATTTTTAGATCCCTTCTTCAATAGTTTAACAAATTTATGTGCCTTTCAATTGTCATTTGGAAAATTTCTTAGTTCTTCTGAAATTTCAATCTAACTTCTTTAAGTTATTCAGTAATATACTGTTTCCTCACTTCAGCACTCTTTAGGGCATTTAAATGTAAGACATTGAAAGTTCATGAATATGTGATAACTAAAATTATTTAAAAGGCTTTTTATGTTTGTTTATTGATTCATTTCAGGGATTATATAATTAACCTTAAAACATAGAATTTTCACTGATTTTTAATAATTTTTATATATCAACACGTACTTTCGCGTGTTTTGTCGTGTAAGTCGTCAAATAAACCACAACTATCACTCAAATTATAATTTTTATAGTGTAGCACCAATGACGAATTTGTTACGACTAACCCATATTTCATTTGCAGGCACCCATTCGCCACAAGTATGTTAAGCCTAATTGAGTGACATATTACAAAAGTTGCGTGGCCGAAACGTGATAAATTTATTATTTCAGGTCAGCGGCAATTTGCTTGATGGTGTGCAAAACAAAATAAGCTCGTATGATAAGGCCTAAATAAACAAATTAATGTTGGATTATTTATGACTCATACAATGAGGTAGTATCATTACCATCTTGATATGTCTACATCAACACGTTCTAAGTATTTATTTTCTTGAATAAAAGCTGCTACATTGTTAGAGAATCAATGAATCTTACCTCATGAGGTCGTGATGGATCTCTCAATTCAGCCAAAGGCCTGAAATTCATTCCGCCACCTCCTTCAGTGCCAGAAGAGGTCCAGGGCATCACAGCAGTGGCCGTAGTCTAAAAAAATTTGTTAAAAAATATATAATTGATAATTATTATTACAAAACAAATGAAACCAAAACTGAAATTATTTTAAAGAAAATATTTGTACTTTCCACATTTAAAAACAAATTTGCACATTAACCTAAATATTGATGCTTTGTAATGGTTAAACATAGAGAATAAAAATAAATGAAATTATTTTAATGTATTTCTTACTTTTTATTTTATATAACTTACGCTTTATACAGTAGATTTATATTTATAAATTGCAAAGTTTGAAATTTGATAATTAGGGATTAGTTTAATAACAATAAAATTTAAAATACTATTATACAATTGGTTAATTTTTTTTTAAATATACATTCTACGAAAAAGAATGAAGTAAGTATATAAACTCTGCTCAGGTTTCTGGTTAACTTTTTTTTTTTTATTTCTGTTCTTTGAATTTAACAATAAAAATGATAAATCAATTGTAAAAAAGTATTAGTACTTTTCAAAACTATCTTGTCTATGCCAAATTATATTATAGATAAATATGTCCATTTAACAAGAAAACATATAAAAACTTTTTAAAGTAGAAACAATTAAAAATAAATTAAAGTGAAACATTTGTTTTATATTTTCTTTGGATAAATTAATAATTAAATTACCTTTTCATTTGAGATTAATATAGAAATTCAAATCAAACTTTTGATTTTCAAAATTAATGTTTTTGATTTTGAATAATTATAAATGATATCTATATTACCAAATTGAACTAAACTACTTTCACTACAATTTTAAATAAATATATCGTTAGATATCTATGAAAAACAAGAAATTACAAAACTCATTTCATAAGTTAAAAAGTGTAGCAAACCATATATTTTAATTATAATTTTTTATTAACTTATTAACTTCTTTCGTTAAATATACACTTTGCTATAATGAAATTGATTTTAATAAATAATTTATTTCAACTTTATTAAATGCATATTCACCCGCCTAAATTAAAAATATTTCTATAAAATGCGTCCCAAAAAAACTACCATCGCCAGAAAATATTCTTCCCAAAATACACCCTTTAAATAGATACATATTCTGTCCTCCAAACTAACTTTCATACGTGTAAGGATTACTTGGCCATAGATTTTCCCTTTGATGACAGAAACCACGCCGAGCCCAGAGAGATTTATACTTGATCCTTTATTCCAGGCCTAACGTAATTGCGAACACTACCTAAACGCGACGAAAGCTAGCAAGCGATGAGGCACGACTACCTTGTTCGTGGTTCAGACGGTGAGTCTATCAGGCAATAAACTAGGATCAGCAACGTTCCACCACAACGTTGTAAATCGAATCATAATTCTCGGCTATCCCACCTAAACTAATATCAGTTTATGAATGTACATATGAATGTTATTAAAAACGATCCTCTTTGTGAGCAGTTAATTGGCAAACAGTGAAACCGTGGTCTATATTTAGAAAGAAAGCTTTTACATCAAGGTGATGCACAAAACAACACGTGGTAATAGTTGAATAATAATTCTTTATTAAGTTCTTCATGTAGTTACTAAAAATATCCTTTCTATTAATATATGCCCAGTCGGTGGCGTAAAACAATGAAATCTACTTGCTTTTTTATCGCGCTGTCTTCCTACAAGTAAAAATAGCATGTCATGAGTTGCAGTCATTCTACTCAATACGTTGCCTAAATGTGAGTGTATGACGCAAAATCTACGTGCTTATATCTCTCAGTCTCTTCATTTATCCGTCTTCAAAGCGTGTCATTCATAGAGTTCCATGGTCATTTTCTTTTGCTTTACTTCAGTATTAAAGCGGCCGAGGGAGAATATTACACGGCCGAACAATGTTTCCATTTTCGTTTCTTGACGTAAGGCGAACATGCTCCTCTTTTTTACTCTTTTTATATTAGATTTCTTGAGTCTGTTCAGGGTCACGAAAATATTATTTTTAGGGAAGTATTGAAGGGTTTGAAATGTATTTTCAGTTTCGCTAAGGTGTTTTGTAGACGTTTAAAAATATTGCAAACATAATACAGTTTCCATAATATTTATTTTTCAGCACTTCATTTTTTTATGTAACTGATAATTTTTTTTATTCAAAAAAAGGTATTGCAATTGGGGATTAAATGTTTAAAAACGTTGAAAAAATTAATTTCTATTTATATTTTTATTATCATTTATTTATTATTTGTCATTTATATTTTTATTACCATTTATATTTTCATTGTCATTTATTTATTATTTGCCATTTATATTTTTATTGTCATTTATTTATCATTTGCTATTTATATTTTTATTACCATTTACATTTGCCGACTTTATGTTCATATAAAAGAAAGAAAATGTTTCCTTTCTTATAACAAATTTAAATTTATAATTTGTTAAATTAAAAAAAAAATAAAATAAAATAAAGTAAATATAGGAAAACATAAATTCAAACATTATAACAAAATTATTTATTTTACCATTAAAATAAAGAATTTTAGTTTTACAACAATGGAGTAAGTAAAAAGAAAAAAAAAGCATATTTCTTAAACATTTGTAATGGAAATTAATAAATTTAAATAAATAAAATCAATTCAGCAATAAAATATAAATATATAACAATTATTATACGCATTAAATATGCATTATAAGCATTAAATATTCTCGGGTATATAATTAAGCGTTTATAAAAAATAAATATTTTCTATGCTAATGCGTTTTCATGCATTTCGCGAAAATCATTATTAAATGCCTAGTTGCATTTTAACTATAGACACTTTAACTTTTAATCTTATTCATTTGATCAACACAAAATTCGGAATGATGAATGTTTCACGTCGCATTATTCAAATTACCTATTGATATTTACAAACTTACTAGTTATTCATCGGCTGTCTCAGTACAGTTTCATTTAAAATAATTTTGACTAGTGACAACCAAAATAATTGATGGTAGACAATTAAAATTAATAACCATAATATTGCGCAATTAGCATTTATTTTCATTGTGATTCAATTCGTGTTTCATACAATCAAATATAAAATATGGAAAGTAAGTATGACTCTTTTCCTGAAAATGAAAGGCCATTTTGCATTTGAAAATTTGAACGTATTTGATTTTTTTAGTGTTATCTAAACATTAAATTTTAATATCGTATAAAAAATAGCTACAATTTAATTTACAATTATAAATTATAATCATAAAAATATTTCAAATATATGAAACATAATAAATTACATAAATAATAAATCATAAAGAATAAATAATAATAATAAATCACAATGAGTATTACATCCTTGAAGTACTAATGTATGTTTTATACTTAAAAATATACACAAGCAGACACACACACGCATACATATATTATGTTTTATCATTACCGGCAGGCAATTCACATTAACTTTCAGCATGGTTAAAACTTATGTGTGATATTTTCACAAATATATACCGCTTCATATTTCTAAAAATACCCATAGAGGTGTTTGGGACATATTTGAATATTGAACTTTAATTTTAAAAGTCTACATATATGCATTGTAGAACAAAGAGGCTATTGTTACTAAATTTAAACATCAATATTATAATCTTTAGTTTACCTCTTTGAACCGCATGATGTAAAGGGAACATCATTAACGTGGTAGAATTTAAGGCCATTTATGATGACATCATCGAATATTGCACAAATTAATTACATAAATGCACAAATTAATTTTCTAATGACAGCAATGCTACTTCAAATGGTCGTGCTAACTTTGAAATAATTACAACGTTTTCAATTAAAAAAGTTCCCTTTATTTATTTTTTTTTTTAAATTTGAGCATTTCTGAAATATATGTATGATATAATCGACAAAAAATGAAAAAAATATAAAATCAATAAGATAATAGACATGGGACTTTTCAGACTTTGATATACAGAAATTTTAATGTGTTTCATAGGTAGTCCACACAAATTTACCAAAAAAAAAAAATGATTAAAAGGAATTTAAATTAAAATTATTTAGAAACAGATATTTGAATTCAAATTCCTTTTTTAATCCTTTTTTTCGGTGTAAGTGTACGAAACCATGTGAGAAAAGAGGAAAGTAAAGGTTTTGATAAGGCAAGAATCCCAGTATTATCTTGAAACTTTCAGTGCATGTATAGGTTTTAACTTTTCTTTTCCTATTTTCTCTTCAAGCTATATTTCATAGATATATTTTTGTCTATTCTTGATGGGGAAAACAAGTAAAACAAGCAAACAGCTTTCAAAAAGTTTTATTACCTCTGCATATATATATATATATATATATTATATTTAATAATGTATGTCAGCGTAACAGCTTAATATTTATCTCCTATCCTTCCTATTTATACTGGAAGCGACATAATCAAAATTAATAATAAAAACAAAATAAGACAAATGCAATTTTTATTTGTAGGGAAGAAAATTAGCTGTCTCAGATCGTCAAGAAATAATCTTTTTATTCTTCTTACAGGATTTTGTAATCTATATCTCCCGTAGCTTTTGATATCGGCCTCAGTTTTAGCAGAAGAAAAGCAGTTTTATCAAATATTTCCTCTTTCCCTCTATCATTATAATCTCCACTCTTGTGGAATGATACGGAAAAGAAAAGCTCCTGGTTTACTATCCATTTGTGCAGTATTTTCAGACCCATTTCGTGCTGGTTGCCTTATTTATTTCGTTTGTAACAAATGATTGAACTGGCTAATAGTGGTAACTTACGAAAAGAAGTGAAGGCTTTTAACAAGGGATGTATTGGAAAAGATATTTTATTTTATTTTCCTGTTAGCCGATTCAATTTTCATTTATCTCTCGAAAATGACTTTGTGTGGCCACGTATATCTTAATGCAATTTCAGTCTCATCGAGATTTAATCGATTTGTTGTGTAGAACAAATTGCTAATAATTATTATGCACATAAAATGTATGCCACGCAGAACAATTGTTGATAAGATGTGTAATATATTTAAATAGGAGTGTAAATGGTATATTATATTATATAACTAATATTTATAATATATATAACTTCAGCTGTATATAACTTATATTTAAATTCTTATGCGTTAATATTAGTTCTGAGAAATAACTAATATTTTTTAACATATAAATATAAAAAAATAGACGTTGCAAGTCTTTTTCTATATTGTGGACAATATATTATAATTAATTAGTTTAATTTGATAATCAAGAGTAATAAAGCTTATACACTTTATACCACTTATGTGGTTTATTTTATTTTAATATCTTTTGAAATTAGTTTGGATTCTTTTAAATTGTCACAACAATGTATGATAATTAACCTAGACAACATTCCCTGAACATCCAAACACTTATTTATCATATTCTATAGCTGGGATAGGATAGTTTAGTTTAAAAATACCAATAATTTAATTACACCAACACTAGGATAATTTAAAAACCCCCAATTCAAAAAATACTTTAGTGGTATATTATATCAACAATACAAAAACTTTGGCAAAACATTGTACAGCAAAGTTATTTTAGGATAATGCTTTATGAACTTCACAAACGAGCACTTCATCTGTCCCATACGCGACACGTGAAAAAACATCACACATAGACACAGGCAATGAATGACCATAAGATATTCCAAGGAATCAAAAACCAATGCCCTGAATAGAAAGATCGATTCTACTCTTCCGTCTCTTTCTTTCCTTTCATACGCAGGAAAGAAAAAAAGTAACAGAGAAAATGAACGGCTAAGTCGACCACACATGCAGTTGATTCAGACCACACACCTGCGTTGGTCACACACGCAGAAGGTGAATCATTACTATCGTCCATTCCATCGGAAAGTGAAGGTCCAGTTACTTTTGATTTCGTTTCTGATTCAGTCACGTATTTAATTTTTAACGTATTGAAGAAGGGTAAAAAAAAACCACACACATTACGAAACCGTTGCAGGCATTTTTAAAAAAGTTCCATAAACTGAACACAATCGTTGCTGGCAAGGGAAAAAAATGCTTGTTACGACTTTCGTGGTCTGAGTTAGCGAGATTAAGCATAAACTAATTGGGAATAATTATCGTTTTTTTTTTAACTCACTGTAGGTTGTAGTAATGAAAAGAAATGCCATGGAAAGCGGAAGTAAAGATATGATAATTATAAAAGAAAGCGTTTGACAACAACTGGTTATTACTCTTGTAAGTTGTTGTTTTTGTAATTAATACCTAATTGCACAAAAGCATAATTACGAAGTTTTTGAAAAAAAAAAATGACGTGTTGCCGGAAGGCAGGAGCTTTTGATTAGATTTTTGTGCTCATAAACTTTTTAAATTCGCTTAGGGAAAGATGAGACACAATTATGTTTTTCATGTGGTGATAAAAATTGTACTGTGCAGTATAAGATCAAGATGATTGTCTTCAACTAGCCATAATTTCATTTATTGTTCGTATCTTTAAAAGAGAAGTGGACACGAAATGTGTGGTTTATAACATTAAATAAACTTCTACTTATGTAGTGCATAAATTCTTAATTAAAAACACCATTGGAAACATGTATGAAGTAGATATTATTTTTCTTGTATCAGATGCTGTAAAGCGACTTTTGAAATATGTATAAAAACATTTTATCTTTTATCTTAGGGAATTACAGTTGACTACTGAATTGAGTTCATATCGAATTTTAGTGCTTAAGAAAAAAAATACTTCCTTAGAAAATTTAGTGAGTTGGAAAGAAATATATAGATTTATTGTAATGTTACAATCCATTTAATGATTCTACATTAATGAGTGACATTTTGACTTTTGAGCGAAATTTATCTTTATCCATACTACTTTTCTGAAATTATTTTTAGTTAGATGAATAGTTATAATTGATAATTTAACTGTTATAAATTAAGATATGTATATCTTATATATACATGTCATAAAGTAAGCTATATTTGCAATATTTCCAAAAAACAGGAAAAATGCATTAAAATTACATGCTAAATTACTAAATATAAAATCATACATAATTTTGTTTGCATACTTCCAAATAGTTTACTTTCTTCAAATTATTACATGTACTAAAACTGTTGTTGAAAAAAACATTAGTTTAGTACATGGTTTCATAAAATTACTTTATTAAACGTCAATGATAATCACACATATGTGTATATAATATATATATATATATTATATACACAATTAATATGTAGTATATAATATAATAAATAGTGAATATAAGATTATGTTTCTCAATATAAAATAAATAAAAAAATTTAACTAACTTAACCTACATAAAAATAAACATGTTTAAATTTCATTTCTAGTAACACACACTACTATAATACGCGATTGAAGTTTTTGGTGCATGAAATGTTTTTAAAAAAATAGTAAGCAATGTGCTAGAATTTCTTGCGGAAAAAGCTTTTAAGTATGTTGCGGTGTAAATGGTGAGATGATTCTTTCCCATTGAGAATTAAACAGCAAACCGATAAACCGATTAAATAACTAAGCATTTTCTTAAAATTTTAACAAAACGAGAAAAGGCGCATTAGTTTGAATTCAAAGCAAGAAAAGCAAAAAAAAAGAGAAAAGGGGAAAAAACCCGTAAATAAATAAAACCCTTTTCTTCATCTATTCTTAATCTCAAGAAATTCCAATTCTCGTCTCGATTTTCCATTTCCAAATCATTATTTCAAACCCCAGAAACGCTAGAAAGAGCCAACCTCCAACAAAGCTCTTTATTTTCTACTTCATCTGCAATTCCATTTATAAATACCCACTGCTCGAAGGATAAAATGGCTTAAAATCGTTAAATGAATTCAAATTCTAGATCAGTAGTAGGCAGAATTGATAGGATTGTAAAAATCCCTATTACCTACACTGAATGAATAAATAAGGTAAGATTTGAATTCAGTTCCTCAGAATAGATATAATAGCTAGATAAATGCATGGTACAGACTGTATGCTTGAGAACATATGCCACAAATTCCTAAGAATTTCCCTCTATTTCCTCTGGAAGAAAGCAAGCCACGGATGAAAGCAACCAGAAATCTTCAATGAAAGTTTGATTCGTCTGTTGATGCGTCTTGCTACTAAAATCGAAGGATGGAAGAAATATGGCCAAAATTGCGGCATTTTTCGCCGGCAGATTGTGTTGCCGATGGCACCTGGCAAGCTAAGTCTTAGAAACCATCACTCTTCAGCAGTGCGGAGGCAGCTGACTCATAATTGAAATGTTTTATGGATTTCTGACGTATTACTTTGATGATGTACGGTTAGGTTGAAAATCCGGTATCTGATGTCTGGTTTTTGTACGACTGAAAAAAATAAAATAAATCTTTCGTGGTAAATGAAAGAATCTCGGCTAAATTTGAAATTACCACAAATACTTTAACTTTCATTTCAAAATTTGCGGTGTATTAAACAATTATTATGATTTCGGCTATTCTTAAATAAATAAACGTTTGATGAAAGGAATGTTTCTTGTATTGCAAATGTGTTTAATAGTAGTTTTTTTTTCATTCCATTGCAAATATTTCTTTTGAAAGGAGAAAAATAATTTTATTTATTATTTCAAATAATAAAAATATAAAACACAGATACATAGATATTTAGTTGTTTCTCAGAAACTAATTACTTTTGAACAAAAATATATATTTATGCTTTTGGATAATTTTTGCATTTGAATTAATCGCTATATATTGAATTGCAACAACCATTAGATAATAATATTAGAGCTTTAAATTTATAATGTTCCATACTTTCAATTACTCATAAAATTGAAATTTTCGCCAAACTTTTCAAAAGATAAAACGAAAAGGTATGTTTGAAGCAAAGATTGAGTTATTTTAAAAATAATTAAATACTAATTTCCAAATATTTTTTAATTATACTATTAATTAAAAATTTAAATGTTAAATTTAGCATCTTAAGATAATTAAAATTTTAAATGCATTAATATTATGAAAATTTATTTAAAAATTACGAATAAAATATAACTAATTTGGAATTTACATGAGTTTAATTTTGATTTGAAATATGATTTTTGTTTTCTTAGAACATTTTAATTTCAATATAAAACCTAGTCCTGAAAAACTTTTATTAGATTTTTCTAATATGAAACTAGCTACAGAATATCTAATACATGTCATCAAATTCCAATATTAAAAACTCAAACTCTTTTCAAACTGATTTTTTTTTTATTACAACATTCTTAAGAATATTTTTTAATATCAGTTACCTTTCACAGATAGTCATAGGAAAAGAAAACCTTCTAGTGATATTTACTGATGTTTTCTACAAACGAAGGAAAAAAACCCATTTAGTGCATATTTTAAAATTCCATATTCCATATATATTATTTCCATATTTAGTGCATATTTTTAATTTGCATATTTTAAAAAGGATATTCAAAAATATCCTTTTCACTAAATGGAAATAAAGCAAATACATTTCGAACTGTTTTGTGAAGATAAATTTTAAAAATGAATGTTCTAAAATGCATAAATTTGAAAAATTTTAAGTGCGAGATTTCCTTAGATCTTCAAAAGGATCCTCTCTGTATTCAAATGAGTGGGTTTGTGTCTACACGAAGAATCAAACAGATCGTTTGAAAGTTACGCGCGGAATGGAAATACTTCAGAGATTCCCAGAGACATCGCCGACTAAGTTAACACTCTACTATGGAATGGTTCTTCGCACTAGCCGTGAAAGTGTTCGAACGTAACTCAAAGAAGAGTACCACATGCTTGATGGTATAAGAAACGACACTCTGGACTCTACTTATGCGTTAGAAAGGAATAAATTTGCAATGGAAATATTTTATTTTAAACAAGAACGACTCGCAGTGGAAGAATTGAATGCAAAATTTACATAACCCTTTTCTTTTGACAAAAGGGGGAGCAACACATGCAAAAGGGGGTGTAGGCAGGGAGGACAGGCCCTATCGACAGTGAAATAGAATGCCTAGTGTCACGTTTCCTTACATAAAGCACCGAAACAAAAACCTACAAATCGATCTCAGTATAAATTCAACCTTCCGACAATTGATTTTTGAAACGTTCAAAATCAAAGGCGACTTTTCCACTGATTTCTTCCACTTGAAAACGTTGTTGGTCTGCAAGAAAAAAGTAAGAGACCTCACTCACTACAAGGCAAGTAAGAGGGGGAAAAAAGACAACACTAACTCAAAGAAAACTAAGCAGAGAAAAAGGGGGAAAAATGGGAAGAAATCGGCTAGTGATTTGGGTTGATGGACTGTAGCAATAGAAGGGGGTCTAACGGTGCTTTTCCAATATCTATATTGACAGAAGTTTTACAGACAGTCTGGACACTTTCGAAGCACGGGAGTTCTTTGTTAACCAGTAGAGTGAACTTCCAAAGCAGAAAAGAGGCTTAAAAGGGTTTAAAAGTAATTGTTCCACTTCACTTGCCAGTTACCTGAGTGACCAAGTTTCTTTTCTTCGCAACTAGACAATCGAGAAGACGGGAGACGGTTCGGCGCGCATTTATAAATATATTTCATGGAGACTTCATTGCACACTGTCGTTATATCAATTGTTTTATCTCTGTTCAGGAAAGATGAAAGGAATCATTGATTCGAAATGAATTTTCAGTGACTTCGATTACTCCAATTGAAAATAATTTCTGACATATTCTTCAGGAAAGGTTTCTTCTTTCTACTATAGAGATAGTGGTGCTTAAAAGAAAATTCTGAACTCATATATTGGTGCTAATAGAAAAAAATCCTAATTTTCTTTGTGAGTTTTAAAATATTTCAAGTTAGAATTATTGGTATATTATGAGTAATAAATATTTTGTTATACATTATGGAATGAATAAAGCTATTATATAAGTAAAATAAATGCTATTTAATAAATTCTGTGAAATATTTAGAAAATAGCATTTATTGATAATAAAAAATATACCAAACACAAAAAAAATATTGTTAAAATCTTTTCAAAATAATAGAAAAGTTTTAAGTTTAATGCTGCAGTAAAAAGTGATTCAGATGGAATGTATTGAACAAAACTATTTTCAATTATTAAAATATCTTGGACATCATCAAGTATATAAAACTATATATGTATTAAGATATTCGATTTCAAAAACAATTCCCGCACAATATTTTATCTTAATCTAATTTTTAGAATTTACAACAAATTAAAAGGTATACTACTTTACTATTTTTGACATTCAGTTAATTTATTAAATTGTTAAATATTTTTATCATTATATTTTAAAATAAATGATACATTTGTTTCTGAGATATATATTATGCAAACTTAAAAATGAAATTGCAGATATGTTGAGAATTAAACTTCTTACATAGAAGAAAGAACTAATACTGCATTTGAATTCCTTTATAAAAATGGGATATTCATTAATATAATTACTTTGATTAATTACATGTTTTTTAAAAAGTAGAAATATATTTATAAATAATTAAAAGGAATAGATTTATTTATCGATAAAATTTAAACTGACTATGGTATTAAAAATACATTATATTGAATTAAGTTCAAATTCTATCTTAAATTTAATTTAGAGTAATTTAATCACTGAAATGAAATTAAACTCTTCCAAAAGTTAACTGATTCTATGTACCTAATGGCAATTAGAAGAAGAAATAAGAGCAGGGCATTTTAAATCTACTTTATATAATATTTGGGGAAGCTTAATCAAATAAATCCATCAATTTTCACATCAAACATAAACGTTTTAAAATCTTCATCCTTTAATGCATCACACACACCAATTCAAATTAGTGGAAATAAATTTCATCATGAGGTTTGAATTGAATTCGAGTCTATTTAAACTCCAAGAATAAAGTATAAATTCATTTCAAACTTTATCAATTGCAAGTTAAATATTCAGTTTATCACTATCAATATAACTAAAGGAGTGAAATGAAATCAGCATAAAATATGCACCTGAGCAAAAAATGAAGGAAACAAAAGATATACGTAATAATTTATTATTTTATCTATAAGAAAATGAAATAATATAAATAATATAACAATATTTTTATGAAATAAAATAATATAAATCAGTTGTATATTCATTTTGAGAAGAATATTTTAGATCTTTTTATGCACTTTAAGTCCAATGTTATGTAAACAATATATCTTTTAATCTTTTTCTTCTCAAATCAATGAGATTTAAAAAATTATGAATATGAGAGGAGACATAGTTAAGTTTCAGATTTCACTTCTTATAATAGCTCAACTAGTGACTCAGTGGTAAGAGCTAGCATGCATATGTATTCAAGTTCTTATCTAGTAGTGACTTCTTTTCTACCACTTTCAGAAATGCGAAAGCTCGAGGTCATTTATAGTGTGTGTAAGCGTCTATCAACAAAATTAGACTGCCTATTGGGGATTTTCTTCGTTTTCAAGCATGCAACACGCAAATTGTTCGCATTTATCCCTTAGATTCAGGCTCAAAAGATTCCTCTTGCGATGGCACGTGATTCAGTGCTATCCACAATCTGCGGCAAGAACAGTGTCATCTTGTGTAAAAGGAGGTCACGTGGAAAAATTTTGTGACACATTAAAATGTTTTGATTTCTATTGCATCTCTGTGTTTATTAGTTGTTTTCACTTTTTCTTCTTAGTCTGTCTAGAGCCGTCTATTTTCATGCTAGAGATACCTTTCAAAACCTATTGATGGCATTTCAAAACCTATGGTAAAACCTATTGACCTATTTCAAAACCTATGATCCCACTACAATAAAGGAAAGGTGCTTCCATTTGAAATTTTCGAAATTGTGTCATTGAAGCCGTAATTGTTAGAATGTAACTTTTGTTTTCCGTATGATTCTTGAGAACATACTCAAAATATCTTAAACAAAAATGTCATTTAGTTTATGTGACTGGTATGATAGCTAGGGATTCGCATATCGAGATTTTTTTTTTTTTTTATAATCACTCTGTATTTGTTTTATACACACAAAAGAAATAATAATAAAATAAATAACAAAAGTTTAAGTTGAATAATTTAAATTTTAATAAAAATCTTTTTTTTACACGAACCACTTTTTTATTAAGATTTATTTTTCATATTATACTTATTTTTCATAATATATTTTTCATATTATCTATATTTTTACATTATAATGTAAAAATATAGATAAATTTGCTTAATATTAGTTCACTTTATATAGGGAATTAATTGAGCTTCCATTTAAACATTATGTAAAAAATAAGTAATATACATATGGAAAAACTAAATTAAACTTAAATGTAATTCAAACGTCGCAGTAGCAGTTTATACATTCTTAAATATTTGGTTAAATAAATAAATACTTTACAGCTTAAGTTCTTTATAACATTTTCTCAATTCTATCGTAATTTTATTTCGGCTATTATCATTTAATCTGTAATATTATCAAATTAATACAAATTATTAAATCAGTAATTACAAATTTTAAAATATTTCTAAATGCTTTACTCGGCTTAAACCTTCCCATCACACAATAAATAAGGTCCACATTAATATGATGAAGATTACTTTCCCTTAAATACCACTGTACTTCCAGCCACTGTATACCACTGTACTTACAGCCTAAGTTCTTAATAACATATTCTCAATTCTATCGTAATTTTATTTCTGCTATAATCATTTAATCTGTAATATTATCAAATTAATACAAATTAATAAATCAGTAATTACAAATTTTAAAATATTTCTACACAGTTTACTCGACTTACACCCTCACGTCACACAATAAATAAGGTCCACATTAATACGATGAATATTACTTTCCCTTAAATACCACTGTACTTACAACCTAAGTTCTTAATAATATATTCTCAATTCTATCGTAATTTTATTTCTGCTATAATCATTTAATCTGTAATATTATCAAATTAATACAAATTAATAAATCAGTAATTACAAATTTTAAAATATATCTTAACGTTTTACTCAGCTTAAACCCTCAAATCACACAATAAATAAGGTCCACATTAATACGATGAAGATTACTTTCCTTTATATATCACTGTATACCACTGTGCTTACAACCTAAGTTCTTAATAACATATTCTCAATTCTATCGTAATTTTATTTCTGCTATTATCATTTAATCTGTAATATTATCAAATTATTAAATCAGTAATTACAAATTTTAGAATATATCTTAACGTTTTACTCAGCTTATCACCTTACATCACACAATAAATAAGGTCCACATTAACACGATGAAGATTACTTTCCTTTAAATATCACTGTATACCACTGTACTTACAACCTAAGTTCTTAATAACATATTCTCAATTCTATCGTAATTTTATTTCTGTTATTATTTTTAATCTGTAATATTATCAAATTAACACAAATTAATAAATCAGTAATTACAAATTTTAAAATATGTCTAAACGCTTTACTCGGCTTAAACCCTCATATCACACAATAAATAAGGTCCACATTAATACGATGAAGATTACTTTCCCTTAAATACCACTGCACTTCCATGCCATGTTTTACCGTGATTCATGACCACGGCCATCTCACCTCCATGTGTTTCAATGTCAATAACGTTCTCTTCTCATTGATATCCTCCGAAAAGCTTATCCTTCGGATAAGAAAACGAAGACTATCTGGGAGAAGCATTCGCCGAAACAAGCACTGCCTTGCTCTCCACTTATTTTTTTCTCTCTCCAACGATCTATCGTTTTATCTCCATTCGTCCATCCTATTGCTTATCTTTTATTTTCGTTCTATGTGCGTTAAGCCCAAGTCTTCCAGCGAATAAGGTCGACGAAATAAGGAGAGAAAAAGAAAGGAAGAAAAGACCAAAGGGAAAGGGAAGAAAGCGCCGGAAAAACCCAATGTAAATATAGAAAAGCAAACGAGATGTCACAAATGAGAAAGCAAAAGTTCAATCCACAAATTTGTTTATTCCCTGTGCGTTAAATACATGAGGCATAAAAAAAGTTCTTTTTGTAAAGGTACTGTTCGGTTGATTATTTTTCTTCAGTAAACTACAGATGACCTGAGTTAACCGAGCCAGTCACCAATTCAGATGATTGGAAACGTGTAAAGTCGGATATTTCCATCACAAAATGAATACATCCAAACATAATAAAGGCAAAAAACAATTTTTACTAGTAAAAATGAAAATTGTTTTGAAATAACATTGAATTTATACGATTTAAAGGTGAAAAAGAGGGGCCTGATGGCCGAGTGGCTAGCACTGGCGTTCGGTATCACAGATTTCGGGTTTGAGTCCCGGCGGTGCCATGGATGTTTGTAGCGGTTCGGAATCCACTTTTAACAGTAGGTCCCAGTCTAACATACTCGTAAAGCGTTGCAGGGTATTTCTACTCGGCGTCCGTAGCTTATCTTCAAGCTACACGCACATCCTGGGTAGTGCTAAGGAGTAACATCGGTGCTGCGCTTGCCTTAAGGCATAAAATACAATTGTTTAAATGTTTGCCAGTTGCATTAGGAAAAAAAAAGTTGAAAGTAGACTATGATTGTTTGCTTTTGCATAAAAAAAATTATATTTCATGCAGAATTTTCTAGGGGGTTTTTAAGAACAGAATGCCTGGCGGTTAAGTATCTAGTTTTTGCATCATATAGAGAAACACAACATTTAATACTGTTATAACTTTTTCATGGTAGCATTAATTTCTTGCTTACAAATATATCGTCTTACATCTATTATTTCTAGATCGTCAAACTCGTCAGACAGGCCACCTATCAGGCGCTAAGATAAGCCATATGCCTCAGTACGCAAATCCAAAGAAGAAATGTGAAATATTCAAGAGTAACTGTTTTCAGTTTAGCGTCTGGCGAGGAAGTTTTCAGAACACGTAATGCAAGAAAAGTAATAGCGTCTAAGCCTCCACAGATTAAACAGAACAAGATTTACTAGAACTCTGATTATTGAGACTATATTATATATTTTTAATTCATTAAAAAATGATTCCGTTTTTATAAAATATGTCTGATTGCTGTATGGTAAATCATGAGGAAAGTATTATAATAAAATATAAATTGCAAGCGCCTAAATAAATATAAAGGATGTAGATTAAAAAAATTTCTGTTATGTAATTTAATATATTGTTCGATGTAATTTAATCAATATTTATCAGCTTATTTATGATTTTTTTATTTATTCTCATAGAAATGTGTATATCTAAGGACCTCAAAGGTAGTAATTTTTATAACATATAAATTCTTAAGCAGACTACTAAGCAAATAATAAATTTATTAATTAATATTTTTTTTTGAAAAAAGATAGACATGTTAAAATATTTTTCAAAAATATAAAATATGCACATGACAATTGTGTTTATTTGAATAAGCAAGGACAGTTTTAAAATACATTTTAGAAGGAGTTCGTAAATAAGGACATTTAAGAAAATGACATTTTTAAAAACATTGTTCTATAAATTTAAAGAGAAGCAACTTTCAGTTTTATTTGAAATTACTTGTTCTTAAAATTAAAAACGAGGAAATAAATGTTTTACAAAATAGAGAATATATAAAAAAAAAAAAAAAATATAGCTGCTTTCAAATCTTCTCCGTATATCCTTCATAATACGTATAATTTTATTCATAAAAAAACATATTATGAACAGATATCGTTTGAAACGCATATATATTTTTCCCCAAGCAAGAAATAGCCGCTTTTCAAATAACAATTTGAAATAGTAGGACTATTTTTTTAAAAATTACATTCTACGAAATAGTGCACTATTATAGTATATAAACATAAAGACTAAATTACAATTTTTTGTTTGATATTTTCAAATTGCAATGTTAAGAACTAGGTATTATTATAAATTTGAAAATTTATTAAAATCGGGTTTTTAGAAAATATTGTTGAAAAATTATTTTATTAACAATTTCGTAAAAAAAAATAGTATAAAATGTATATTAATATATGTAATAATATACATAATATAATAGTATAATATGCAAAATTATATATATAATATATATTAATAAAATATGTATTTTATACTTCGTTAGAGAAGTTATAAAAAATGAACATGGAAAAATAATGAAAATTTACATTACATGACATGATGACATAAAAGCTTTTAAGCTGCTGCATATTTTCTTTTACTGAATTAGTTTTTATTGAGAATTAATCTGTGCATTTCAAAAATATACAAATTCATCATTTACCAACATATATTTTAGAATAGATATTATAAAAAGTTCTTAATTTTTAAGCCAAATTTTGATAATATTAACTTTTCTTCAACAAACTTTTCTCTTAAAATTAATAATCCAAAACATTAAAGAATATAACTAGAGGAAGACGGATTATAAATTTAGTTCAATAAAAGTGTTTAAACGCTTTTTCGTGAAAATTTTCTACATTCTAAATTTTACATTATTAAAACAACAGTACAATGTATGTCAAAAATCTCTATACTGACAAAAAATCTAGACCATAAATTGCCTCAAATTGAAAAATAGGCCATCAAACATCTGAAAAGATATCAGTATCGGAACCACTGAATTCTTCCTAAAAGTGTAATTCTGCTCCAAAGGCTAAAAATCACGGTTCTAGAAACTGTAAAAATGACAAAGGGACACATAAAAAGAAAGGAATAAATGAAAAACAGAGGGTAGAGAAGAAGAAATGTTATTTCTCGCTGCAGCGAGATTTGTGAATCAAGTCTGCAAATAAAAGAACTGACCTCGAACTCTAATCCAATTCCTCAAGTTCTGGTCAGCCACGTTTGAGCCGAGTACAAACAAAGGGGCTTTGAGAAGCTTGTCACTCAGGAGAGTCCTAGATCTTCAGTCATCACCTAAGACATTTATCTCATTGCCTCTCAGAAACTACATTTTATTCCTAGTTTACTTTTTTTGGCAATATCGATCTTGAATATTCTCCATTTTCTTTTACTTCATGATATAACAACTTTTTTTTTACCGAATAGTATAGTATTTTCTCAAACTTATAATAGCTGTGTATATATTGAGAGAGAGAGAGAAAATGCAGTTGAAAAATGTAATTAATTGCTGCATAAAAATGCACATTCATTAGTTATTTTTTAATAATATTTTAAAAGTTTAAGTTCTGTAAAAATAATTTTCTATATTTTTCCATCAACTTGATTGTTAATAATTATCGGTATAAACTATTAATATTATACTTATTTTCACAAAAATTACTATCATAATTAAATTATTTCCCAATTTTTAATTAATGTTAAAAATTCCAAAAATTTTAAAAGATGGATAATTAGAAATATATATTTTAATAAAATATATTCATAAATAAGAGTAATTCAGTTATTATGGGTGCATAAATGCATCTCAAAATTTAAATATATATTAATTTATTATTATGTAAATTTAAATTACTTTGATTTCACGCTTCAAATTTGTAACACATTAAAACCTAGTCTTGCAAAATAATTATCGTAATTACCATTTCAATTTATGTGTCATATGTACTTTTAATCTCTAAATTAGTATATACAAGAATTAAAGTAATAGCAGGGTTTTGTATTGTTGTATTATTTAAGAAGTGCTATGAGTTCTTCATTATATACGTTCCACTTTTTACAAAGTAATATATTATACAGGCAGATATAACAAAATTTTAAAATACATAAACAAAAAATACTAACATTATAAAACTAAAATTATTTGTTTCAAAATGTATAGCATGTTGATTACCATTTGATATCTCTCAAACGTTTTTACATGTAAAATCTTGTTATTATGAATTACTATACTTGCTACCAAATCCTATTTTAAAACAAATATCATTATATTTACTTATTAAATAAATGTAATTGCTTAATTTCCTTTTATTAACCTTTCTTCTTGGAATATAATCAAAATAAATCAAAATAAACCTTATTAAATAATTCAATCCGAATAAGTTTAAGTTTGAATTGCTTCCTATTGTTACATATATCGTCAAATATTTCCAAACTATTATCAATCACTTTTTTTTTTTTATAACAAATCAAAGTTATATTTTTCAACACTTTATGGTCTCTTATACGATCAAAAATAACCTAAAATATATTTCTTTTTCCAGAAAAAAATCAAGTCAGGTAGGATGATGTTAACAATCTCGATAGAAGATAGCGACAGGCACTTAATAACAATTTCTGCACCAGCTTTAGTTTGACACCTGTGGCTTGTTTTCAGTAGATTTGATTGATGGCACCTACCTATGGTCCAGTGGAAAATTGTCGGGTAGAAAGAAAATATGGAATCACTACTAGTAGTCCCACACTTCATATCGGTATGACGTACTAGTTGTGGCAATAATGGAGCTGTTATCGTTGGATTCAATGGTCTGACTATATCTAGACTGATCCACTAGTATGACAGCCAATACCTCCCAGTTTCCCGAAGACTTGGCAGTTGGTTGTCAATAGTTGAGTTATCGGAACTCAAGCTGAACGACCACGGAACCATATCGAACCATAAGTGAAGGTGAAACCAGGCTTTCAGAACGTAAAGAATGGCGGAACTGCCACTCTCTGATTTATCGTTCGAGTTTTTTCAGTACATGGATAAACGCACATGTATTTATTTATTATTTATTTTTAAATTATTCCTCATGGAAAGGTGTATACATCTTTTCAAATAATAGCTTCACTCTATGCGAAAGGAAATAGATGTTTTGTCATCCATCTTTGTATAATAGGTAACAACTATATTTGCTTGAAGGCAATATACACATTTCAGTTTGATAGTAGTATGAATATTCAACGGAATTTCAAATTTCCCGAATAAGCTGTAGGCATTTTGGTGAAGTTAAAAATGTTATTTAAGGATTTCAACGCTCTGTTTATTCATAAATAATTGAATAAATTTATGTAAGTAAAGATCCGTAATTACCATAGAATATTAATTTTCACGATGAAAAGAAACATTGATGTTGCAAAATTTTCTGAAACTTGTATAAACCGTTGAAAATTAAATTTTCAGAAATAAGCAATAGAATAGAGTCCGTTTTATAAGACATCTTTTAGTTGTTATATCTAAGTACGGAAATTAATAATAAAATATTAAAATCGGAACTATATAATTGAACTTGTGTTCTCAATATTAGTGGTCTGTAAATTTCCTTTAGAATTTATGTTTTAAAGATTAATTTTTCTAGAGAAACTCAACATATAGTGATTAATCTTTTCAAAGGTATGAACAACAGTTTTCGAATAAAATATTTCCTTACTGAAAAAAATTATAAATGGCAAGTCTTCTGAAGTATTGAAATATTCACTTTTATTTACACAACTTTGTTTTTGAATAAGCAATAAAATTCTAAGTACATCTCATTAAAGAAACTATGCCTTTTATTTTGAATCAATTTTAAAGAGACATTAAGACTTTTATCATTAAAAAGTGCATTCATAAAAAATAAATAAATATATTTTTCTCCTTTAAACCAATTCTTAAAGTCCCCAGCTTCAAACTCTTCTGGAAATGAGAAAAGATTCATGTTCCTCATTTTTTACATGCTACTTCAATTTCCTCGCTATATTCAACCCAAAAAGAAAACAACAAAAATAAATGATAACTAGTAGAGTTTCTTTAAAAAATGCACTGTAATTACATGAAGAAAATCCATATTCGGACCAGTATCTCCATTTTTAATCATCATTTTTTTAATACCTGAAAACAGCTGCGTCCTGGAAAGAACAAGACAACAGAAGCTACAGTGGAAGTAGAAAATGTATAAGTGTAGCAGTGGAATGATCGAAGGAGGACATGAAATCGGAGAGTTGACAAGCGCTCCAATAAAAGGATTTAGTAGATTATGGATAAAATAAAAGAGAGAGGCAGGGAGAGATTAATGAGAAATCATTATTTGATTGTTTTCCCGATAAACAGATCCTGTCTCATAAATTTTTGCTACAACTTTAAGGCACAGAAGTTCACTTTAACTTCACGCAAAAGCAAGGTATTGGATTTCTTCATGATGATGGGATGCTAGTAAATTGTTGAATTTTCCCATTAAAAATATGCATTTTCCTTCCGATTTAGGTTTTCGCAGTAACTTCTTTATGAACTCATTGATAAACGAAAGATATTTTTAAATATTTTACATTAAGCCTATGCGTACAAGTTAATAGTTATATTTGCTATTTAGTTAGTAGTAAGTTTCTAAAAATTGTATGCCAATATACCATTTTATACAATATTGATTTTTACTTCACTTGGACAATTTAATTGTTAAGTGAACTTACTGTCTACTCTAATAGAAAAATTCTTATGAAGCTTTATCAGAAAACAAAAAATTCTAATAAAATGCCATTTAAGATTTAGACAGAGACGGTATTTCTGACGATTTTCTAAAGTATAATATTAGTTTATTAATATAACAATGCAAACATACTCTTAAATGATTTTTTTTTTTCAATATTTATATTACTGGTTCCTACATTTTGTGACAATTTTGATTTTAAATTTTTTCGTTATTTTAATGCGTTTTTTTTTATTTTTATCAATATTTTTAATAAATAGTTTTTTTTATTTATAATTATATTACATTTTAAATGAAACGGACGTTTTAACTTTTAACATTATTAATCTATGGAATATTACAAAGGTTACAGTATTTCAAAGTTTTCATATATAAGCAAATCACATATAAGATTACAGTTATATTAAGAAGAATTCAATAAGTCACTGCCAAGATGTCAATATGAATTTGAATACAAATCGATATTGATAAGTCACTAACATTACGAATCACAGTAAGAAATTTAATTATTATAGTTTTTTAATTCTGACTCATTGAAAAACTAGTTTTTACAATATTAAAGTATCTGTATTTTTATTTTATTTATTTTTTTAAATATATGCATTTTTTTTTTATTGTCTGTTGATTAAAAGTTTATTAACATGTATTTATTTGCAAATTTTAAATCCTAAATTTAATCATTTATATTATTAATAGAATTAATTAATTAAAATGAGCACTATAATGGGAAAAGTTTAAGAATAGTTTTGTGTTACATAATAAACATACATGACAATAAAATAACATATAAAAAAATCTTATAAAAACATCTTGTCCAGAAGTTATAAAATATTCCCTTATATTTGAATGAGTTTTATTTTCCAACAAAATATTTTTCCTTTAACTGTTTTGATGTTTTTTAAAAATACGAAATTAAAAAAAAAATGGTAAATGATAAATAGCTTGTAGGTTAATTTTTAACAAATAGTAGCCTGAAATTTCAGAAAGAATTTGACAAGGTTTCTTCACATTAAGAATAAGATAACATTGTTAATAAAATTGTCAGGCATTGATCGTGATTTTATTCACCAAATTGTTTACGACAATGTTATTTTCAACCCGTATATTATTCTTTCATAAATTCCAAAATTAAAGCAACTAATTAGGAATGGCAATAATATAATGTCAATGTACAACTAATTATGAATAGCAATATATATATATATATTTCTTAAAATAAAGCCTCTCTACTTATAAAGCAACAACATTGTTAATGATTGTGCATGTTCTTTCTAAAAAACTGTAATGCTCGTATTTTCTCTGAATTTATATTTTATCTATTAATTGGCCAATTAATCAGAAAAAGATCATTATTTTTTTATCTAAATAAAATCAATTCCTTTCCATTGCAAATTTACGTTTTTAAAAAGTCTTTTCAAGAATTGTCTGCTTTTATTTGCATGTTGAGACCTCAAAGTTAATAAGGAGATAAAAATAATTTATTTAAGAAATTAAAATGAACTATATAAATTAGAGAACCAATTATTTTCCTTAAAATTTATTTTTATTTGGAAACTTACCAAAAACAAGGAATAAACTGTAAGGTCGATGTTTAATTAGGCAAAACAATAATATTTGGAATCAAATGAGCCGTACAATAAAATTAAACTTTCTGAAAATACATTTGTTTGAAAATTGTCTGATTTCAATTGTATAGATGTGATTAAAAATATGTTTTATTTGTTTTTAGTAATATCCTTGAAGTTGAAATGATTATGTTTTCGTTTCTTTTGCATTCGTTTTTCTTTTTTGTTCATTTCAAATGTTGTTCTAATAAAAATTGTTTGCGAAAGTTTTCTTTTAATTTAATAGCATAGTTCTTTTATTTCATAAATAAATTAACATATAAAGTTTTTTTATTTCTTAAATAATTAACGTGCATATAAAGTTTCATTGATAATTTGCAAGGCTGAGTTATATATCCTATTTTAATATTAGGAAACTTCAAATGGAAAATTAAATTATATGATATAGTTCAAATCACCTCAACAAGAAATTTTCGCTGAAGTTTAAAGAAAAATATTTTCTAGATTTTTTCGATGCAAAATGTTTTTAATGTTACATTTGCAAGCGGGTAGACAATATATTTCGAAGTTAAACGCTTGAGAAACACCTTTGTTAAGTATTCCCAATATTACCAAAAGAACTACAATTTGTATTTAATTGCGTAATTGTCCCTCTGTCTCTAAAATATAAAATTTTCATTGAAATTCAATTGCTGAAATAAACAGAAAATTATTTAATCAAACAGCAATTAACCATTGAATGTAGTAATATTTTTGCATGATAAATTTAATGTATATAAAATTAAATTTTATAGCTTTATTCCGTTTTGAGAAAAATATTTCATTTTTTTTTTTTTTTTAATATATTATTTTCAATTACGAAACAATTACATGAAGGGAAATTTCTCTTTGAAAGGGATTTTCTAAATGGCTTCTTAGACGAAAAGTAATGAAAACCAAAAATACATTACATACACAATTCCAAGTTGTGCGGTACCTCATTGTTTGAATCATTTTTACCTTAATGAAATTGAAAATCATTCCGTTACATATATATAATAGTTAGCCTGATCCACTGTACTTCTGTTCGCCTTTCATCTTATCTTTTTGCAGATAAATCAAGCTAGAAAATTAAACTCTATGTGATTCATGTTCTCCAAGATGTCTAGATGCTGGCGGAAGATTGAAAAGAAAAGAGGAGGGGTAAAAATCATCAGAGTTGAAATTTGATGAATGAGGCTGGCGTCAAGTGCTCCTATTTCATTTTCGAATAGGACATTTCATTTAGAAAGAAAATAGACTAAGACAAATTTTGGGGCAAAGAGCAAAATTTCTCAAATAGAGTCACGGAACAATTGCCTCCGGGGTACCGAACATGATGAAAAAGTGAAGAAGGGAAATAAAGAGAAAAAGAATAGATGGAATGGATGTTAAGACACTTTTTTGTTCTTTTAAACCCCTCCAAACCAAGATTACAAACAGAATAAAGAAAAATAATGTGAAATGATTGCGAGTTCTACTTTTGGTTGATTAAAATATCAAACTTTCGATCACTCAAAAACTCGACAGTTGAAGAAAGTTGGAAAGATGCACCTTGGAAAGTTTGATTTTTTTAATTGGAATTTCACGATTGATTGGTTTTCAAACAGTCATGAGAACTTTTTATTGCAGATATTATTAATTCCATAAAAATTGACTCTTCCTAATTTTCTAATTATGCTAAAAAGTACAACATATATTCAATAAATGAATGAAATTCAGCATTTAGTAATATTTAATGAAACCTAAAACATTAAAATTTTTATAAATTTATAGGTCATTCGATTTACTTAAGAACACGAAATTAAGTAAATGTAAAATTAATTAAACTGTTTTAGCTTTTCTTAAATATAGATTTTTGTTTAACTTTTAAAAACTTTCTTTTGGTACATTTTTGTGTTACTATATTGTTTGTCCATATTGTTTCAATACTGTGAAACAATTTAAAGTAGAAACTGAATGATAAAAGCTTTAAACTCTCATATTTATGAAAAATTTGTTCAAGTCATAATGATGAATTTCATGATATTCTGCAAATATTTTTAAATATTATAAAAGAATAAATATGTTAATTACGTTCCTGAAACTAAACTTCAAACATAAATACACCTTTACATAAACTATAAGTTCGGCTTATATATAATCTTTAATAGATTATGAAAAGTTTCGGTATTTTATTTTGATTTTTCGTTCGTTTCTCTAACCATATATGTACAAAAGAATATATTAATTTATCTTTATTATGTGCTGAAAATTAATGAATTTGCATTTAAATAGAATTTTTACTGATTAAAAGTTTGAAATTAAATACAATTCATATTTAATTCATTATTCATAATTTGTCTAACCATATATCTGCTAATAAAGAGATTACATTGAGTTTTTTATGTTGTGTTAAAAATTATTAAGTTAATAAATTTATATTTAAATAAATTTATTATTCATTTTAAATGAAATACAAATTATAATTTTCATACCAAATAATAATTTAAAATTGAAAATAAATTTTAACTTGATTTATATATTTCAGCTTTTATATTAAAATAACTTTGATTTCCAATAGCCAAGATTAACCATGGTCAGGAATATTTTTGAAAAATAAGCAATATATTAGTTTTAAATTGCAATATTATTATAATTTAATCCAATATATTTTGACGGTATCCTATTTTATCTAACTTATTGGGACTAACCAAAAATACACCTTAAATTAAATAATTTCAGCGACAGATTCAAGTGACCACTATATTAACAATAAGGAAACACAAAGTTAAAGATTTGGTTCAATATTCACTATTACACGATTCAATTTATCTTGTTTACAGAGTGTAACACACTTAAAGTAATCCAAAACATAAACTCCATATCTTTGAATAGCGTTACCGAATTCACCCTCCTCATAATTGACAAGCCCTTAAAAGCGAGTCACCCAAATACCGTAAACACAACGTCAATAAAGCTAATTAACAACCGCAGCTAAAATCAAAATAGTTCCAAGCACCCTTCGACAATATCAAATATTCTAATATGTATATAAAGTAGATTCGAACAATACCCACAATAATTTAATCTGACTCTTAGCAAGCGTAGAAACGATCCGCTCTGAGAGACCACGAACTAACTCATTTACGATTGAGATATTATTTGATTGAGCAGAGCAAGTTTCAAAGCTGACCAGTTTCTGCACCCAACTAGCCAGCTCTGATTTTAACTCGGATCGATGCAATTTCGAGAATCTGTTGAGATGTCGCCTAATGAGAAGGTATCCGGACGATACGGATTAGGGTATTGTCGGATAACGATGATCTCTGAATTTCACGCTCAACGTTAGGATAAATTATTTCAGTGAGCGGATTTGACACGATTGCCAACTTAATAATTATATGACTATTTGCCTGACATTCTCTGAATTGACAGTTGCTGGTGTCCGGACCTGGTATTTAGGAATAGGGCATAGCCTTGCTTTCCTGGTGCCTTCCAGTTCATTGTTTGGAAGTCAAAAAAATGACTGAAGAAATTGAGGACTGTACAGCATATGTGTTGAGGCTCAGTTTGTATTATCCAGTTTGTTAAAAGAATTGTTTTTTGTTAAAATAATTTTTATTTGATAAAAGAATTGTTTCAATTGATGTCTCTCGTTCGTGACTAGTTGTGTCGGGTAGGTTCTGTGTTGTAGGCGTCTGGTGAATGGGAGCATTCTAATCTCGCTATTTACACTATTTACAATTATAATAATTACGTATATTACACATAGCCCCTGTGCCTGTTCTACAATATCAGTTCTATTTACTCAAAAACCTTAAACACATACATAAACATATTCGTAACGCAAGGTCTTAGATCGTGTTTCTCTATCAATTGCTCCAAGCGTTCTTCCTCGTTATCTTAAATGAAAACTCTCGTACTTACCATTTTCGCAGTGACGACGCATTGCGACAATCTAATTATAGTTAAATCTCGCATAACATGCATTGTCGTTTTTTAACATCAAATCAAATCAATATCTTTCGTATCATTTATATAAATTTTTTTTCGAATCATTTAAATCCAGACAGTGTAACCTGAGGTTAATCACCCATTGAAACGAACTGAAGGTAAATAACAGATTCAGAGTTACTTAGAAGGTGGACAACGGGGAGCCTTTACAGCTACCCTACTGGAAATTTAAACGATTAACCCCAGGGTTGTAATCAGAGAAGCCCACATATCATTTCCTTCTTTTTGTGCTTTAAGGAAGGATTTTCTGACTTTCAGATTTATCGTGCTATCCCCAGCAAAGAGAAGGAACTTGACCATCAGTGTCGCTTGTCAGATTTTAAACCAAATATTCTTGAATTTAAGCATTCTTGAATGATTCTTATTAATTAGATTAGTATAAGTATTGTTCAATATTTTACAATATAAGAAGTATATGAGGAACTCATACTATTTAAAAAAAAACAGAATTAAAATCCATAAAATCATTTAAATTCAAAAATTTAATATAAAGAAGGATTGTATCATACAAACAAAAATGCTAAACTTGGTGTAAATGTCAAGCCATTAAATGAATAAATGTATGTAAAATAATATTTAAAATTCTTATGGTCTTATCAAAAATAACACGTCAGTTTTACACATAAATAAATAAATATTTTACAAAATAAGCAGTAGTTCCAAATAATAATTATATACCAAATTTTGAATTAGATAGCTTTAACTACGTAAGGAAATATATATTTATATATATATATATATATATATATATATATATATATATATATATATATATATTATATATATATATATATATATATATATATATATTTAGGTTTTAATTCATTGCAGTTGCTGCTTTCAGAAAAGGGTAGTACAATTGTGACAGCAATGGCGACTGTTGTAGGGTATGTCAGCATCTTGAATCGACACATATTTTGCTTGGTGGTGGTTGTCTGGAGTTTCTTCAATACGGCAGGCATATATCGGACAATTACGAAATAAAGATCTTTCAAATTGAAATGTACGAAATAAAGATCTTTCAAATTGAAATGTCCTCATTTCATCATCTGTCTGCGGGCTGTTTGTTGTTATACTTATGTGTAACACGGGGACCACTGATGTACGACGACAACAAAAAGAGTATTGAACATAAAATTGGTTCAGATATTTGCAGTTAATTTTATTTAATTGATGAATCAGTATTTTTAAATTTTTTTTTTATAACAAATATCTTGATTTTTTCATTCAATTTATTACTGATAATATGAAATGTAAAATCAGATTATTATAGTTAATCATTTGTTAGGATTTATAATTGGAAATAATAGAAGATTTTTCTAATGTGTTTATCTCACCTATAATTCTAAACTATTTAAGTTTTCAATGGACATTTGTTGATATAATTTATGTATAACAGTGGGTTAAAAATTATATTTAATAAGATCTTTGATTTTAAATTATTATATTCATGTTATGTAAAATATAATTATATAATAATTGGATTGTTCAATCTAGTGATATTTTAAAACATATTACAAATTACAAATTATTATTAAGGATTTTTTAAAGTTATTTTACTTCCAATGGAAATAAAAATGAATGGAAAATTGAAATTTTTCAGTCTGAGGATAAATTCTACTGTATATATATAAAAGCACAATTACCAAAAAAGACAGTCTTTGAAATTAAGTCAAGCAGCAAAACGAATTAATATAGCACGAAAATATCATGAAAAGAACTAAGAAATACGCTTATTATTTTATTGTTATGAAATACTCGAGATTAGATTATGCATTAAAAAAAGAATAATAATCACATTTGAGGAATATGCTAAATAAAGAAAGTAAAAAAAAAAAATCTACCTAATAAGGAATTTTTCCATCTCAGGTATAAAAATTATTTCTCAATATGTGGTTTTGTCTGCAAAATTAATTTTTCTTTTTCTGTGGTATCAAAATTCCAGGTGTAACTTTAATTAATACAATGCGAAGGAAGAGAAAAAAAGACATTTTTTTCATTAAATCAGTGAGAATAGTAATTATTAAAAACTGGTTTTGAGATTTATTAATATTTGAAAGAGAACATCCACGTTTTTTTTTTTTATAACTTTAAAACACATGTCATCTGAGAAAGAAAAATGTATATTTTAAAAAGAGCAGGGAGAAAAAAATAATTTACTTTTCTAGGTATCGCAGAAATGACATCAATGCCCGTAATTGGCAATTAGTAAGACAAATGAGAAACCACGTTTAGGAATTTTATAAAAAAAATTACAAAAAAGGCATAAAAAGTATAAGAGTGAATAGAAATTATTTTTCGAAATAAAGCAACGCTTTATAATAAAAATTCCTGATTCATAAGGCAAGGTTTTGTAAAAATAATAGCGGTTATAACCGCGCAAAATTATCCTTTTTTTTGCCATGTTGTGTACACTCGGAACTATGTAATTAAATCTCGTAGATTTCAGCTTTCCTAAGTGACTTCATTAAGCCAAAGCAACCACGATAACTTTATTTATCGATCATTTGGAATGCATTAGATGTGAATGAACATTTTTTTTTGTTTGTTTTCCTTGTGAAAATGAGTGAGGCAGGTGAGTTATTTTCAAGGTTCATTAAGTTGTAATTTGCTATTTTTCAGAAAACGTTTTTCGTCTAGGTATTCATCTCCCACAAAGGGTGCAAGGACCTTTGTGAAATAAAAATTAAGCATCGCGCTTGATTTAATGTGAATCTTTTTCATAAAAATACTTTACCTACCATCCCTTCCCATCGTTTTTATTCAAGTGCCTTGTCCATAAATTATTCAAGTATATCGTTTTAGAAAAATAGTCATTCAAATGCAATAAATGATGCAGTTTATCAGCATGAGATCACTTGACTTTCGTAATTCAACAAGTTTTCTCTTAAGTCTTCTGTTCAAAATATTGAAAGATTAAAGCAGTTTTTTTTTTTCACCAAAAAATAATAAACTGAATTTATTATCAATTAATTTGTAATAAGATGGCCATATAGCAATATCTCGATAAAACATTACCACGCTAAAAATAAAATATTTATTTTTATCAATAAATATATTTATGCTGTATAATATTATTTATTATTTATAAAATTCATGCGCTATAATAATAAACAGATTTAAAATGCACAATAGATTAATTATGACTATTCAGAAAAATTAATAATCTATTTTTCTAATATATTTTGTGCCTGTCTATTTTATTTAATATTTTGTATAATTTTTCACTATTTCTTCGTTAATATTCTGGGAATTATATTCTTCTATAATTTGGAATATATATATTTATATTGGTAAGTCTAGGAAATCAATTTCGTACAGAGACGATTATTACTTCATTTTGTCATTTCAAGTTAATTAGTATTACAATATTATTCAAAAGCCCGCCTAGTGGCTCAGTGTTCCAGCGTGCACAGATTGCGAGGTTCAACGCTCTAGTTGCCTTATTGTAGACACTGTTTCAAAAGACGAAGAGACTCGATGGCGTTTGTGGTATTCAGCATCTCTCGTCGTTAGTAGAACTACCTAGTAAGAGTTTTTCGGGTTTTCTTCCATACCCTACGCAAATGCAAGGTAGTTCCCTTAAATGTCCTCCTGGAAGGCACTGTCTTCCTTCTGAAACTACACGGAGTTGAATCAGATTTCTACCTGTGGGTGCTTCGTCACAACAGAAACTGCTCCATCCCTTCTTCCATAAGACAGCACTGGCTCATGAACTTGGCCTAAAATGCTGCCATCGACCCAACCAAGTGGGATGTATATATACACTGAAGTGACAAAAGTCATGGGATACCTCTTAATAACATGTCGGCCCTCCTTTCGCCCGGCGAAGTGCAGCAACTCGACGTGGCATGGACTCAACAAGTCGTTGGAAGTCTTCTGCAGGAATATTGAGCCATGCTGTCTCGATAGACGTCCATAATTGTGAAAGCGTTGATGGTGCAGGATTTTGGGCACGAACAGACCTCTCGATGTTGTCCCATAAATGCTCGATGGGATTCATGTCGGGCGATCTAGGTGGCCAGATCATTCGTTGGAATTGTTCAGAATGTTCTTCAAACCAATCGCGAACAGTTGTGGCCCGGTGACATGGCGCATTGTCATCCATAAAAATCCCATCGTTGTTTGGGTACATGAAGTCCATGAATGGCTGCAAGTGATCTCCAAGTAGCTGAACATAAGCATTTCCAGTCAATGTTCGGTCCAGTCGCACCAGAGGACCAAGTCCATGCCATGAAAAAAACAGCCCACACCATTACGGAGCCACCACCAGCTGGAACAGTGCCTTGCTGACAGTTTGGGTCCATGGCTTCGTGGGATCTGCGCCACACTCGAACCCTACCATCAGCTCTTACCAACTGAAATCGTGACTCATCGGACCAGGCCACGGTTTTCCATTCATCTAGGGACCAACCGATATGCTCACGTGCCCACGAGAGTCGCTGAAAGCGATGTCGTTCTGTCAGTAAAGGCACTCGAGTCGGTCTTCTGCTGGAATAGCCCAAGAAAGCCAAATTTCTCCGCACAGTCTAACAGACAAGTCCCTTGTACATCCCACATTGATTTATACGGTTATTTGACGCAGTGTTGCTTGTCTGTTAGAATTTACGACTCTTTGCAGACGTCGCCGGTCTCGGTCGTTAAGTGCAGGCGGTCGACCACTGCGCTGTCCATGGTGGGATGTTATGCCTGAAATTTCATACTCTCGGAACACTCTTGACACAGTGAATCTGGGAATGTTGAATTCCTAACGATTTCCGAAATGGCATGACCCATGCGTCTAGCTCCAACTACCATTCCGCGTTCAAAGTCTGTTAATTCACGTCGTGCGGTCATCATCACGTCAAAACCTCTTCACATGAATAACTTGAACAGAAATGAAAGCTCTGCAAAAGCAATGCGCATTTATATCTATTCTACGCGATGCTACTGCCATCTGAAAATTTGCATATTGCTATCCCATGACTTTTGTCACTTCAGTGTATATATATATATATATATATATAAATTACTTAATATTAAATAAATACAATTTATTTTCTGTAATTTAAAAATTATTATTTTTATTTTAAATTGGTATTTTCTTTAAAATTATTTTAGAGAAGACATCACCGAAAAATGCTGGTTTGATAAATTATAGTTATAATATTTAATATTTCAAAAGACTTTGACGCATTTCTTTAATTCAGAAGATACTATGGTTCATATTAGAAAAAAATTAGATGTAATTTTGATAATGTTTCGAAAAATCCAAGAGAAAATATCTCTTTCAGAATTTTAAAGAGCACTGTTAAATATTTTATGATTAAAAGGCAATACCAACTATTGGTAAAATAACTATGCATCCTTTAGATTACAAATTCTTAATTTAAAACTTGAATATTATTTATATATCTTCAAATTTATATTGCTTATCTGTTTGAAATGTTCTTTGAAAAACTATAAAAATAAAATTATTATCTTTAATTTCATTTCGCTAATGGAATTTCATTTCAAAAATATAGATTAAACTATGTATCGGAGATCTTCCCAGATTCTACTAAATGAAAATGCAAAATGAGCAACTGAAGCTTTTTTGAAATAAACTTACGCTTGTATTGAAATTCCGTTGAAAAGAATCTTCATCTAAAATTAAACAAAGTTTAAAAAAATATGTTTAGATTTACAGATTGAAAGTTCTCTGTACGATTAAATATACGAATACATATGCGCGCAGCTTCCGATATTATCATTGCCTTTTAACAGTCCGTGTATCATGTCCTTTTTAAAACCAGCGCAAAAATTTCTATTTTTAAATGATTTCTCCCAAGTCTTAACATAAATGAAAAAATATCTTGCAGTTGTTTTAAAAAGAGTTATTTGTCCGCGTAGCTCATTTAAGGATCCTTGAAAGTACCAAAAGATCGAACGATTGGTAGCTTTGGAACGTAAAAGAAAGCATTGAATGAGAAATTTTGAAAGAATATTCGTCGCCTTATCAAGGTAGATAGGTTCCTGACGTCATTTAAAGGACCTTACTAGTTTCGTCATTTTTATGAACGACTAATTAATGCCTGTTCCCTCTTGTGGTATTACCCAAGCCTTCGACGATAAGAGATTCTTCAATCATACCAGTAAGGTGCACCAAAGCACCTGCTGCGAGACTATAAGCTTTTATAATTCAGTTTCGCAATGCAATGACCACACGTTTTTATCACTTCGAAAAGTTCATGTGTGTCTTTAAAAAGTTTCCACTTTTTATTTCTATTGTTCTTTGCCGTTCTTCAGTAATGTTTCAGACTGTTTTCTTCACTATAGCATTCTTTAAAAAAGGTTATGTTATTTCGTAGTTGAAACGAATCTTTTTTTTCTTGAAATTGTTAAGAAAACAATTAAAATATTTTTGGAGAAGCAACTCAGAACAATGGAACTGCATTTAATAGGGTGCATGTTTCTTAAAGAAACTTTTCATTTTCTTTATCAGAAATTCAGCCTGTTAACTATACACTTCTTCAAAGAAAATACGTAGCTGAGAATGAACTTTTTTAAATGATGTTGAGTATTATTTAAAAAAGGCAGATGTCATATTTACCATTAAACACTATCATGGGGGAATACTCCATATAAAATAAAAGCAATGACGAACTTTACATTTATTAATATCTGTCATTTTCACAAATCATATTTTATTGTATCGAAGGCTGATTAAATGCAATGAAAATATGTTTGTTTAATTAGTTATTTATTAACTAATGAAATACCAATGTCAATAAACCCACGATTAAAAATAAGGCAAAGTTTTATTAAAAAAACTGAATATTTTGTGTAATAATACTGAAATTTCCAATGTGAAAATATTTTCAAAATGCTCTATTATCATTATAAAAGTAATTTTTAAAACTACAAATTTTGAAAAGTTTTGATTACCACTCACTTAGTTGGTTTTGTATATGCTGGTAGAAACAAGTAACCTTTACATATTCTTTAATTAAATTCAAAAGAACAATTTCGTGATACACAGCTTATTCCAAGAGGTCTAAAGATATATGCATAAAATCAAACAAATACATAGAAAATGAAATATATAGCATTTACCATATAGAGAGGAAATGAAATCACAGAAAGAACTGAAAACCTCACTGCACTTGACAAGGACTCACAAAACTAGAGGGCAGGAAATAGACTGCTTATTTAAAATACTTCTTAACAAAGCTCTTTCATACTGGAATATTATACAATGTAAAAGCAGCTGTTCGGGATGGTTCGTTCGTTTCGTCCACAGCTACAGAGGTTGTTAGATACGCTTGAATCGCTATAAGTATATAGTATCTAACAACAAATATTTCCAAAATTAACTACAGTTCCTGGTTCTTTATTACTATGTATAAGGTTTCAGTTTATAAACTATTATTAAAAAGTGGCAAATTACTGTAAAATAGTAAGTGTCAGTTTAAAAATAAAGAGAAACTACCAGTTAATTTATTAACTTGTAATGTAAGAACACTTTTTAATATTTCCACCCTGGTTATTTGAAATCTGTAAGAATTTTGTCAATCTAAATGGATATTTTCTTTTAACTGCTGTGTTAAAATTAAATAAGTTAAGAGTATATTAAATTCTAACCTGAAGCACAAACTCCACATAGTTTAAAAGATCAGATGTAAAATTAATCAATATTCAAGAATAAAAAAAAAAAAAAAAAAAAAAAGAAACACCTGACACCTTGAATGAAAGAATGCCACAAAGTCACACAAACATGCCCTGCAACATGTGCAATTTCCATCGGACCACGTCATTCTTCCGGAAAGAAATTGCCGCTCGCTGGCTTGATTAAAAAACGATACTGTCATCATAAAAGGAGAAAGTAATTCCCAGAGCTCCACTTCTCTCCTGACTAGATATTTTAAACAAGAAAAATTCGATTAGGTCTGATGCGACATTTAAAAGAACGAACGAACCCAATCCAAATTGGTTAACTCTTAATACGGTTAGCACATATACATATATAGATTCCAGCTGAACCTAAGAAATGATCAATCGCTACATTTTAACACGTGTAGTACTCGGGTATTTTACACGGCTCGCAACACCGGCGATGAAAACTCGACACAAATCGAGAGACACGATATGCTTGAATGTTTCCGCTTGCCTTTTCCTTTTTAACCCCAAAACCAGTCGATATTCTAATTAACGATCCGGTGCTGCTCGAAAATTAGCTGGATTTAGAGCAGGGTGTCGTTCTCTACACTCTGCTCTGTAAGCCACGAAAGCAAAAGGAAAATCAAGTTAGAAAATCAGTGCTGTTAGGTGGGGGTAGGAAAAGCAAGCCTAGCAGACAGGATAGAAGAACGAAAACGAATATGGCTTTATCGATTTTTGATTAAAACCCTCCACGTTCGTCATTATTGAACGGTTCTTTCCTGCGACTACAGCGAATTATGTTCGGCATATTATTAAAGAAAATTGATTTAAACATCGATGGCACAAATGACACTAAGAGACGGGGACTCACTAGGACGTGATTGCGAAAAGAGAAGAGGGTGTGCTTCGAAAATCGGGAGGCAAATGTTCAATAAAATTTCTGAAGTGTCGCCAAAGGTTAGGAGTGATGATATGTCTTCTTTCTACGAATGGTATTGGCTGAAATATCCCTTGGCATCTTTTCATTTCGTGGGAGTGTTTGGCCATCAGATTGGAATCTGATTCTATTATGCCCGCAGAAAGTTTGAAGAACGGCTTTGAAAATACCTGAATGAGGGTTTGTGATATTTTAGCTGGCAATAGCATATAGCATCCGAGTTGAAAGAAATTTTTTTTTTTTTAATAATTTTCAAAAAAATCCTTTTTATAGTAAAATATATGAATAAAGATAAATTTCCTATGAAGTTAAAACGAATTAAATCAAAGTTAGAAAAGCAGTTGAAATCTTTCCATAATACAAATTATATATTTTGTTTGCTAATATAATTGTAAATTTCTAAAACCGCTTGAAGTTTTTTATAAATTACATAAAAAAATTTGTTAAATTAATTAAAAAATTAAATAAGAAATTTAGTAAAAAATGATTAAATAAACTAAAAGAAAAACTCTTATTTTTTTAATATAATTTCAACACATAATAAATTTAAATGGAAGATATATATATTATATATATATTTTGAAAATTCATTCTCAATAATTCAAAAGTAAATTTTAATGTTTCGTCAGCTCTTAGTAGCAATGTTATAAGGCTTCGATTATTTAAATTTATTTTTTTAATATTTATGAATGTTGATTATTTTTTCCTCTGCAAAAAATTAAGAAACATATTATGAGGATAAACATTATAATAGTCATTAATTTATTTGATATAATATAAACTCAAGAAATCGATGTACTACAAATGTACTACAAATATTTATATTATATATTTAATTTTACAATTTTACAACAGCAATTTTATAGAACTTAACATATTTCCAATAAATAGTTTTAATTGCTATAAAATGTATTATTTATAGCGGCTTATATAAAAATGAAAGTATAAAGGGAATTATATTTGACAGGAAATTCGAGTCTTGCAAACACTATTTGAAAATACACTGTTTTTGTCTACATGCAATACTGCTTCACTTTTCCCCCCAAATGCCTCGTGCGATTTTTTTAACTCAAAATTGTGAAATTGTTTTCAGCGAACACTTTGATATATACTTTCTGTTTTCATTTATATTTATATTTTTCTTCCTATTTCTTGGTTTAGGTTCTGGTTCCGAGTAGATCACGTTCCTTATAGAACTGCGAGGCAAAAGGACCATTTTGTGTAGGTAACTAAGTATGATCACGCGCTTCAACCATTTTTTGTGTGTAATTTGTTGCCGTTTCTTCAATCCAAACTTCAAAACTGATCGGAACTCTTCGAACTCATTTTTTTCTTTTTACAAAGTTTGGGCATTGTTGTATAACGACCCATTTTCAACGTAACAATGTACTCGTAAAACTTCAATAAACAAACATCAGAACTAAGTTTGTGTAAAAAATTCTTCGCTTCCTAGTATGACGTTGAAGAAAAGATCTTTGCAAAGCATAGCGGAAAAGAAAAACTCTATGAACAGAAGTTCAATTAAAATTGCTTATGTGAATATATAATTAATAAACAAAATCAAAAATGTTGTAATTTTTTTTGTTTAAAATAGAATAAAATAATGATCAAACTTTGTAAAAACTTTACTCGATTTATAAAAAAAATGTTTATTATTTATTTACTATCCAGTTATTTTACGATAAATAATATATTTCCATAAAAATTTTATTGTTGAGATACAATGCATCACAAAAAACTATTTATCTTTAAATATAATTAAATAATTTAAACCTGAAATAATTTTAAAGTAAAAAAAAAAAAAAAAAAAATGAAATGTTTTTTAATGCTACAAATGTCTTATATGGATATTTGACACCATTTCTTTAAATTATTAAATTTGTATTTTAGTTCAAAAAAATAAAATACTTTCATAAAAAGTTCAAAAAGGAAAAATTAATCTTGTTAATTAGTAAGCTATATTATTATAAATAATGTTTTTATAAACTTTGTAACTTTCAGACTTAATGGGTGAACAAAAATTTAGTGTTACCATATGCATTAAAGTTTTGTTCTAAAAGAAGTCTGATTTTTTAATCAATTAATAACCAAACCCTTTTTCACTTAAATTTTTTACTTATGATGGTCTAATTAAAAGAAAAAATGAAAATGGACAAAATATTAATTTTCATGTGATTTAAAAATGTAGTGAAAACGCAACGTCATCAACGTTAAAAAGATTTTTATCCGCTAGAAGAATTTTTTAAAGCTGTACTGTGTAAAGGCCGATTACATTTTATACGTATAATTTAATTTAATAAAAAGAGACATAGCTTCCTAAAATTGTTCGACTTGTAGTTGTATTTATGAGAATAATTTAAAAGTAAAAAAGGAAATCTGTAAAACTGTCTAAAGATGAAAACAAATCGTTATGAAATTATCATGAGAGACAAAATATTTTTTTCTCGTAATCGGGAATTCATCAACTGGCCATGCAGTAAAATTGTTTTAAAAAATGTATCAGAAGAATTTTATCGTACTATCAAATTTATCAGCGTTTTCATAACATTAAAAATTAAATTAAAAACATTATTTCCTTTATAAACAATATAAATCCATATTTTTCATATTCAAATTAATTAAGATTATTCTTAAGCAGTTATTTCATTTGTAAATGATATAAAGGCTAAGAGAAGTAGCTCATAATAAATAAAAATTTGTATACCAATGGTTTAAGTCAAATGTTGTAAAGGAAATGAATATAATTGTAAAATGTTAGAGAATAAAGTAAAATAATGAATAATTGTGTAAAATATCATCATATTTTTTTATTGGATTTATCTAGTTTGAAGCATGAATCTTCCAGTATTTAAAATAATAAAGTTCTTAAGTATTGTAGAAAATATATATTTTTTTTAATCTGTTCTTATTTCAATTACTTTAGCCTTCAGCAAATGAATCTAATATTTAATATTAATCTGAATTTAATATCTAATCTTAATATTTATGTTGCCTTAAATATTTAATAAAACATCTATTGATTAGCACTAAAGTTTAATCATAATAAAAGATTAACTTAAGTATAATGTATATTTTTAAATTAATTTTGCAAATTACATTTATTTAAACAAATACAAAATAATTGAATTGTTTTATAAAATATAATAAGTATGAATAAATTTATTGTTAGAATATTGTTAAAACATGCTCTTAGAAATTCCCAAAGCGAAATTAATTATCTAAATATAATTGATTTCATAAATTTACTAAACAAAACCTTATAATCCAAATATTTTAATAAAAATATAATAAATTTAATGAGCATATCAAAAACATTTTAATGATATTAAAAAAATTTAATATATCAAAAAAATAACATGTTTATTCATTTCTAATAATCCAAGACAATTGCTGCAATTATTTTTTGAAAGTTACCACTATAATATTTATGAATATTTTCAAAAAATGCATAGCTCTAGAGGAAATGCAGAAAATGATTAATTACGATCGTATAAGTAAAATTGCTTTTATTTAATTGGATTGTTTTTAATATATTAAAAACTATGAAAATGCATACAAAAGGAAATAAAACAGAAAATGAAATTATTAATAATGAGCAGAACTTTATGTTGTATAAATACTTCTATTTCTAATAGAGAGAAGGCTTATCAAAATATTTTTAAACGTCACAAATTTGAATTTTTATTTTCCAAATATGTAGCAACTATGGTCTCGTGTATAATTCAATTTATGTCAAAATTAATTTGTTTTCTATGCATTCTGTTAAAGAGCTAAAAATCTTTTATGGAAAACGTCATATCTTATAACAGAAATGATTATAAAATTGCATATTATGAATAACATAAAACTATATTTTTTATGAACAATGTAACGATTTCATTTTGCAATTTATTATTGAAACTAATGAAAAACAATTTATAAGGCTTAAAATACTGCAACAAATTATGTGTAAAAAAAAAGATTCCAAGACAAAAGATGAAAGTTAGAGAAATAAGCATTAAAAAGTTTTAAAACTTACGTGAATTGCATTATTATTTATAAAAATACGTACATTTCTTTGATATAAAATGGCTTTGAAAATTTAAATATTAAACATTTAACTGGCATATTTTGATACAATCTCAGATAAAAGTAACGAAAAGTATTTTCGAAAACACAAAAAAAAGTTTAAATACATGTATGTGGAATGTATTAATAATTTTATGCGTAATATATTTTTAGAATGTTACACATAAGATAAAAATCAGCAACTTTTTAAATGTAGATCTGATTTAAAACCTATTAGAAAAAAAGAAACGTTTCAAATCCTGCATCAAAGATCGGAATGCAAGGTTCAAATTTAAAATCTTTTACTCTTCACTTTTTAAAAACCGAATTTTGAAAATACACGTTATTCTATCAAAGAACATTTAAATTGATAAAGGAAAAAAAAAATAGTTTAACATACACACTAAAGAGTGAATAGAAAGAATAAAATAAGGTATAGAATAGATAAGTCAACGATTCTTCATAAATGAGTGAAAAACATCTAGACTTGAAGGAGCAGGTGGAAGGCTAAAAAGGAGTTTAAAGAGTTGCGGAATCAATCCTATTCCCAGTATATAAGCTTTCTTCTCTAGATTCCTCTTCAAAACACCTGACACCAACTTTTTCCTGTTATTCACTCGTTCAACTCGTTCATTCTTTTTTTTTTTTCATTCGTTCATTTATCCTGATCGCACATGACTCGGTTTCCTAAGCATCGATACTGGGCTGTAAGAAGGGGTTATAAGTCAAGATTTTTTTTTCTCACGACTTTTCAGCCGTCGAATGTAAATGTAGGAAAGTAAGAACGTTGAGAATTGAATCTGCATATGAAATAAAATCATTGAGAAATATTTTTTTTTTAAATGCTGTTTATCACCCTTCCTTTAAAAATTTTATTTTCATTGAATGACACAAGTACCGGTTACGTTTGCACGATTTTTGGACTCTTTTTCTATTTTGATTTTTTTTTATTCAAATAAAGAAAGGAAATTTAATGAATGTGGATGATGATATAAATAATGTTTTTTTTTAAATGTTTAGATATAAGTAGTATGTCGTTTTGAGTTTTCAAAGAGAAAGTTCAGAAAATAACTTTAGATACTTTTAATTTTGTTAGCATATTAAACTTTCAATTATTTTATTTTTAGTTTCTTGTCAGCTATAAAGAAATAAAATAATATTTTACATACATTTTTATTGAGATAAATATCTAATGTTTATTTTTATACATAATGAGATTCCAGTCCAAAATGTTATTTAAGAAACACAATTTTTAGTTCTAGATCTTTTCTATTTATTTTTTAATATGAAAAAAAAAAATTAATTTAATTTTAAAAATATTCATTTAAGAACAGTTATAATTTGTAATATTCATTATTTTTCATTTGAAAAATCATTTTGAAAGTCTAAAGAAATTTACGTATTTAAGATTCTTAAAATATTTGAGGTACAATTTTTAGATCAATTAATAATTTTATGCGTAATATATTTTTTTGAATGTTACACATAAGATAAAAATCAACAACTTTTTTAATAAATAATTATTTGATATTTTACTAATATACTGAAAAGAACAAAAACAACCTTTTGATTTGTTTAAAAAAATCATGAATATATGTTATTAAACTATCCTTATTTTAATCAAATTAAAAAAATCTTCCAGTTAGCAAAATTTGATAAAAGTTTACTTAATTACCTACTGTATTTTGAGTTAAAAGTGTTTTTGAAATCTTTAATGTATAGTAGATTAAAATTATAATTTAATAAAGTTTAATTAACTTTGTGTTCTGTATTGTATAATTTCAGAACTTAATCGACGTATATGAATTTAATATTTAAAGCAACATTTTTTTTCGATGAAATAAGAAATTTTATTTCTTCGGGTTTTTATTTTATTCATTTATAAATTGAAGCCTCATGATAATATTATCTTTGCAAAAAGAAAATCAAAATCAATAAAAAATTCAAAAAACCGAAATTCACGAATAAAATCTAAAAATTATTGAGACCATCCGTTAAAAAATATTTAAAATTAGATGACAAATGTGCCTATTCACTAACTGTGCTCGTCGATAGCAGTGATCATATTCGTACAAAATTTGAATACTGAAATTACGCATTATCATAATTCAACCGATTTACACTCGAGGCTACTGAATCTATCGTAAATTAGACAATCAATTTTTTTTTATTGAACATTACATTTTTCTTTGCGATGAAAACGAGGATTCAAATTAAAAATTATCGCCTAACAGGTTCTTTCTCGTCCTTCATTTATTATCTGTTAACAGTGCTGTCATTTTAATGACATTTTATTTAAACACCGAATGTCATTAGCATTAAAGGACGTATGCCTCGTTTTAAAAATGTGATACCATTATAAAACAAAAGATCTTGTGAGTGCGATGGTAAGCTTTAATTTGCGATCTTAAGTAATTTCAAAAAGAAAGAAAATGAAAAATAAAAGGAATTTTTATCAATTTTGATTAAAGAATAACTGTATTATCAAGTGGGATTTGAATGCTTTCAGAATAATTCATTCATGTGTAATAAAACAATTTATTTTCAGTAAAAACGACAAAAAATAGTATCAGTAGGTTTTAAAATGATTTTCTTTTCATTAAAGGGAGAAAATAACATATATTTTAATACAGAGTACAGTTTTTCTATTATAAATGAATCATTCATAATGTTGACACTTGACGCGAAAAAAAAAAAAAAAAACTATTTAAATCAATACTTAGAATATACATAAAAAATTTAGTACTTTATATAAGATATTTATGTTAATTTTAAGGTTATATATATAATAAATAAATTCAATTCCGGTTTTATGTATCTGGAAACAATCACTTTAATGAAAACTTGCATCCGTTAAAGGAAAACGAAACAAATAATATAAAAAAAAATTAAAGTCAACTCCTACTTAGGTCAACAAAGAAAACTTTTTATTTTAGTTACTTTTTATTAAATAATTACAATTTATATAAATATGTATATACATATGACAGAAACACAATATTAAGTGGCAAAATAAAAATTTCTTCAATTTTATTTTTGAGAAAAATACTTCATTCTAACCACTAAGCCACAACTGCTAACTCATTCTTGAAAATCATTTGGATAAAACGTCTACTTAAAGCAAAAATTTTCAAAAAAATTATTCCTTTTTGTAAGAGTTGACGTGAAAAATACTGAAATCCTTGCATTTTACCAATTCAGCTATTGCCTGTTGATTTCAATTTTCATTACAAACTGCTAAAACTCTATTTAAAATATTAAAATTATTATGGAATTAATATTTGTTAAAACTATATTAACATCAAGTGTCATCCACTGCAAGTTTAAAAAATGTATTTAAACTTGATTGGATGAATAAAAAGTATTTTATTAACGATTGAAGATTTGAACAAGATATATATAAGGAAGTGGAACTAATAGTAGGAATTGAAAAAAAAGAAAATAAAAGGCTTACCGGCAGGATGTGTGACTGCACCACAGTGGGGCGCAAGCTCGAATCCGGGTCAAGGTTTACAGTCAATGAATTCTAGAAAGACAAAGATACAAAAGGTTCATTTAGTTAAATAATGTTGCATGCTAATACCATTTACCTTTGTAAATGCACAAAGAAATATTTGTATTGCTATAGAATTTCATTTCAAAAGTTAGGTTTTTTATGATATTAAAAGAAGTATTAGTAAATTTTTGTATCTTCAAAAAAACATTTCAACTATATATAAATGTGCATGCCTTCATTTTGCGTTGGATCAAATAAGTAGTGTTGAATGTTTTCCACATTATTTATTAATTTTTTTTTTCTGTGTTACAAAAAGTGTGTATTAATTTATGTGTGTGTGCATGCGTAATTTGATGGAACTCTTAAGACAAATTTGCTTCAGGTTTATAACTTTAATCTCAAAACAATTACATTTTTGTAAACCAATGACTTTAAGGCAATTAATTTATTTGAGTTAAATTCAATACATCAAATAATACAAGATCATATTTCAAATTCATAATAATGCCAATGAATCATAATATATTTGTCTTTCCATAAAAAGTTTGAATGATTACAAAAAATTAAATCGTATTCTTTTTTTCAATTGTATTTATAATTTTATTTATTTACTGATGTGAATTTTATTTATTATTTTTTATGTGAATTTGATTGAAAAACAAAATTCAGTAAAAAATTGTTTTACATTGAGTTTTGTATTATGTTTCTTTATTCTAATTATATATTTTGTGGAAAATGAGAGAAACCTTATAAGCCAAGAGAGGAGTTAACACAATAACAAATGCAAACAAATATTTCGTAATGCTTATTACAGAATAATTTGTAAATATTTAATAACTATAAGTTGTCTTAAACATTTAATCATATATTCATAAAATCCACACGTAAGCCAATTTATTTGAAAGTGGTATACTTTTTTTTCATACATTGTGAGATTTCTCGTAAGGTTACTTGCACTTTAAATTATCTAAACGGTTTGATTAAAACAAAAATACGTATGAGATTACTGTATATCATTAATATTAATAAAAGGAACACAACGTTGTATTACTAAAGCCTTCATAGCTTAATTTTTCCCAATACTGAACTTATACCACTTTAAAATAAAATGGATCAAATAGTACTTAAAATCTATTGAAAAATGTTTATTTGAGACAGATTTGAAAGATAAGATATATGAAAAATATGTAATAACACTATTTTAAATTATTGATCTAGGTAGTGTAATAACAACTCTATAAAAATTTAAGAATAGGCCTATCCCCCTTCCCTGAATTTATGTTCAACTGCTATATAATGTTCAACTGCCATATTCTATGCAAATAAAAAGCTGAAATATCTGTCATTCTTCACAAATGTTTTCTTGGCATTTGCGGCATTTTTCTTGATGTCTTCTTTTATATAAGTGTTATGTTTCATATGTAATATAAACTTATTCTATTGTAAATCTCGTATCAGCACATAAAAACCCTTTAAGGTTATTTAAAACCATCAAACTAATTAAAGTAGTAGATCGTTTTTGTATTTATAAGCATTATATTTTAAAGATGATCATATCTAATATCTTTTTTTTTTATAATCGGGATTCTTTTTACAACCATACAGTATAAAATATATCTTTTGAGATAATTTTTATCATCGTTTTAAAATAGTGACAATTTACACGCTAAATCAAATAATTATCGTACATTACAAATCACTGATAACCGAAAAATAAGAGAGCCTTGATAAGAAAAGAAATAAAGCTGAGCCGAAATGCAACTAAATAACCCGTAGTACAATTCGTGCCGTAGAGATCCACACATGCCATTAAACAACTTGATCGGTATATCTTGATCTCTGTGGACCATATAAAAATGCCAAAGCTTAAAGACAACCTTGCTCCGTTTTTCCAGTGGCTACGGTCTTGTGTCTCATATTTTACCAGCTAGTTTTTCTTCACTACTTTTCTTTCTATTAGCTTTAAGATGACTACCCATCTTCGAATACTTCCCTCATTTAATTTTTTTTTTTTCCAACAAAGCCGAAAGGCAAAAGGTCCAATTATACTGAAGCCTAGGAAAAGCTAAGATAGCTTTAATGTCGTCGACAATGAGGGGAAAAAAGAACTGTTTTTTTTTTTTTTTTCCCATTTTTTTTTTTTTTTTTTCACCTGTTTCTTTTTTTTTACAGTTTATTTTTATTTTTTACTTGTAGCTCAAAAATAAGTTAAACTGAGATGTAATTTTATTTTTTTTTAAAAAAAAAGAAATGTTTATACGAAAGAAAATTAGGAGTTTACTTTGTCTTGCTTAAGCGTCAGGACTTTTCTCATCGATTCTTAGTGCAAGAGGAATGGGCATGGGGCAGAAATAAAATGTTTGAAAAAAATGATGCTTTGCTTCCCCATGGACTTTATTGACGACAAAGATGAACTTACATGTGTTTAAAGTAAGCAATCTGACTTCCAAGAGAGATTAGAACGCAGTTATTAAATGAAATAAGAAACCACTTTGTTTTATTTAAGACCATTGATTAAGTCAGAGGGTATTATTTTTTCATGTGGAAAAAGGTTTAAAAGTTTAGTTGAGCTTTGGTACTGATTTTTTAAAGTTCCTGTAATAGCAATTAGATTGAAACGGGATTTTCTTTCGAAATTTGAATTTTGTTGATTCAATATAAAGGAAACTACAGATATAAATTTTTATACCGTATTTTTGTGTAAAAATTATTATGTGTTATTATTATTAATTTTATTAAAATATTGTTAACATTTTTTGGTAGACTTGTTCTTTAATACGGTAATTTTTATAATTGACGGAACATTATTCAATAAAATAGAAAATAAGAAAATAAGCATTTTTTTTTCACAAAACAAGAAGTAAATAAATCCTATTTGTGAAAAAAAAATTAAAAAAATAATAATCTAAAGAATATAGAATTTATTGTAAGAAATTTAAAATTTGAACGGTATTTAATACTTAAATTTGCAAGAAGAATACTTAGAAACGAATATTTTACAGTCGATTCTCCTATTAATTTGAAATTTACAAATGAACTATATTTAGTTTTGTATAAAATTATTTAACACCTATTTACGAAATTTTTGAGTTTCGACTGTTAAATATTAATAAACTTAAAATTTGAACTTTATTTAATTCTCATATTTTCAAGAATAATATTTAGAACAAATATTTTATTATCGATTCATGTATTAATTTGAAGTTTCCAAATTAAATACATTTACTATATTTAGTTCATTTTATAAAAAATTATTTAACAGATTTTTATGAAATGTTTTGAGTTTTGAGTGTTAAATATTAATATACAATATTTTAAAAATAAAATAAAATTTTAGAGCTTGTTTGAAAACAGAAAAAAAAACCCTATCACAAGGATTTTAGAGAAATAACTTTTTTTTAAACTTCCGATTTATACCGAAAAAAAGCCTGTGTTGATAATATAACATATTTTTGCATTCCTCGAAAAGGGAAGAACTTTCTTTGATAAAAGATATTAGAATTTCAGAAATATATTTAAAATTTTACATATAAACAAACTCATCGAACTAAACTATCTCGCTCTAAACGCACACATCAGAAGATTTTTTACGTAAAAACTTCTCAAACTTTTCTTAAAGGAAAAGGTCGAACTGTTTTGTTCAGGCGGAGATGCAAAAAATGCAAAACCCTTGATACCGAAACCAACGCATGTTTTCCAGTAAATAAGCAAAACGGCAGTGTATAGGAAAAGCATTTTAGAAATACGATGCTATCAGTTACCGTCGTTTATTTCTATGTACAATTTTAAGGACGTGGAAAACCTTTTTTTGATCGAACGCACTTTAAAGGAACTTTTCATGTACGTCGTAACGAGAGATAAGAGCAACGAACGTCTAGTTACATTACCTGGACATCAGTAATGCCAGAAAAATCTGCGTATGCTTTCAGGTTTTTTTTTTTTTTCGTGTGTGTGTGTGTTCGTTTACTTTTGTTTCATGTTCTTTTCTTAGTTATGATTCACTTTACACATGAAAAGAGTTTGTGAACAAATTCTTTTTTTTTTTTTTTCAGATTTGTGTGTTAACATTCAGTTTTGTGAGGAGTTTTCTGTATCGTTTGAATTGAATTTGGTGTAGTAGGGTGAAATGTTTGTCAGAAAAAGAACTTCTTTCTCTCTAAGCAAATCCATATTTGAAATAAGCTGTTTCTTAGAAATACTTTAATAATGGAAAATTCCGTTAAAAATGCATGTTAAGCTTAATAATACAACCAGCTTTTGACATAAATTTCAAAAAAAATTGTAATAGGATAACTAAGACCCACGGAGATTTTAAATCGTGTACGTATGCTGAAAATCGAATTGACTTTACAATTTTATTGATTCTAAAAGGGAGATTACAACTGTTTCTTATATGAAAGGGAAACCCTTTAAAAAATTTAAACCCAAATATTTTAAAAATTGAAATTACTCTAAAAAAAGATATTTCAAATAAAACATGTTTGCCAAAACTATTTTAACGAATAATCTTCGAAATGTTTTAAACAATATATTAAAAAAATAAGTTTAAACCTTGAAGAAGCAGAAATGATAATAGATTTTGAGTTTACAATGATATTTCCTCCTTTTCAGAGTTTTACTTTTGCTCCTTTCAATATTTTGAACTTCAGTAACAAATGAAAATTTTAGAATCTGAGACTTTTAATATATGAAATGTAACTTAGTAAGTATGTATTATATTTGTACATTTTAATTATCTAGTTAACATCTTATTTCGGTTAGCTTATTGAAATGCAACTTATTTTTGTAACAATTTAACTAACATCATTATTCCAAAGAAAATAATCAAAGTTAAGGGAACTATGACTTCAAGATTGCACATGTGTATTTATATTGATATTTAGAACTTTTATGCAGCCTACTAAATACAAGAAAAATAATTCATTCACAGATTATTAATTTGATGGTACGTATAATTAACTTAAGCTAAATGTATTTACTGCGTTCGAAATACATTTAAAATGGATTAATAATTTAGAGTTTTATAAGGATTAAAGGCATAAACCGATATTTATGACAATATTTTTGTATATATTTCATAATTTACAGTGTTTTATGTAGAGCATTGAATTAAATTATATGGATTCAAATCTAACAAAGTACTGCTAAATTAATCTATATATATTAAACATTATTGATGTAAAATCATTTAATTGAGTATTTAGCAATTGTATATGCTATAAGTATTATTATTTTGATTTTATTTATCGCAGAAATTTAAAAAAGAAAATACATTGAAATAAAAATATTATCATTTAAACTTAAATAAACATACTTGTTTAATTTCCAAATGTATTCTAATTAATTTTATTTTTATTTCAGAACAGTTGCCATAATCATCATTGCATTCATTGCATTTAACAGAAAAATACGCTCTTATTAATTTCGACACGCGGTAGGATTATTAGAATTTATATTAGTTATTTAAACTGAATAGAAAGAAAATTAAACACATTCATATCTATACCAATACAACATTAATATATTAATTCATGCGCATCTGATGTGTGTTGTGGGGGATAACAGATTTAATTTACTATAATGAGCTATTGAAGCATTTTTAAAAGTACTTAAACTTTTCCTAAACGTCTTTTTAAAAGACTTATAAAACATCAAATAAATGCATGGTGTAACAATCTTTAGATTTTTCATACACGCTACAATGTTTTTAAACAAGAAAATGCATATGAATACATTCCTAACTCATTAACTTTCTGATGAAAGATTCTGCGGTTATGGCATGCTTGAATGCGTATTCATTGGAAACAAATAGGGCGGCATCAAGTCTGATTTTATACATTTCATTAAGTTTGTTTTTCAAATAAGGATGAAAATAATTAATTCCACTTTCTTTTGAAGGGTATCGTGATTTTTCAGGCAAGCGAAACAGAATCAAGAGATGAAACGTAGTTCTAAATCTAAAAGTTTCTTCGTCTCTTGATTTTCTTGCATCTCTTCTTGTTTACCTTTAAAATCTTAAGTGATGAGATGCTATCAAATAAGAATCTTTTTTAAACTTGGTTCTCGAAGGGCTGTTTAAATATTTACTAACTTTGAAAGCCGGGTACTTCCATCTAGAGGGAAATGCAAGCTTCGGACACAATTTTTTTTTTATTATCATTCTGCGAAATCGATATTCCTGAATATATCGGAATATATTTATTGCTATTTTTTCATCTTTATCCTAAAATATTTAAAGTAAAGTTTGAGCTGATACATTTCAGATTTAATTCTTATAGGGAATTGAGGTATTTGTTTTTATTAATTATTAAATGAATTTTTAAGTTATACAATTATTTATTTCGATTGATTGCTAGAGAAATATTAAAAACGGATAATGATTCTTCAACAATGTTTATTTTTCAGGATGAATTGAAATTGTGATGTATATTGATAGATAGATATGGTTAATAATTTTGGAGGCAAATAATTATTATTAATAAACATGTGAAACATAATAAATAAAAAACAAATATATACTGTAATTACTTAATATTTAAAGGATTTTTATTTTATTTTAAATTCATATTATCTCCTATACTTTTTGTTAAATTATGACATATTTTCTGTATTGAATTCAACAAAAAAGTATTATAATAATTGAATGTAGTTAAGATTTCAGAGATTTTACTGGAAAATCATTTTTTCCTTTTAATCAATTATGTTTAAAAGCTGATTAATTAAATAACATGTAATTAGTTTGTAAAATTACTATATTTTTTTAGAAATAACTATCCTTTTTTCCATTACTCCACTAAAGTGTAGTACGAGACTTGCAGAGGCAAGTGTAAATAAAACACATTAAATGTCAAAAAATATGTAAATATAAAAGGTTAAAAAATCTTAATATATCTAATAAAGAATATTATAAGTTGTTGTAGATATATCGATAAACATATAATTGAGACTAATCGGCGATACGCATCCCAACGAAATCGACAAAAAAACAAGTAGGTGGATTTACAATTGGCAATTGTAGTTGCTTAACTTTAACAAGTGTTTAGTGAAACTTTTTTTATATCACAAAACACTGAAACATTCAAACTAAAATATAACAAGCTCGGAATCTTGAATACCCCACCTGCACAATTTCAAAGTTACAAATCATAAGAATCCAGATGAAACCTCTTCAAGTAGGATACAAGTTTTCCATGACAATTCAAGTATTGAGCGATAAAGTAATTTCAGAAGAAATAAGATTTGAATTTTGTTTGGACTAACTTTTTAGTGTGAACAGCTTAGCCACATGCTAGATATGCATTTTTATACGTCATTGAAGTATCACTATACGCGTAGCCTGTTTGGAAAAAGCTGATCTAAAATGCATGTTAGATACACATGGTACTCGGTAGGCATTGTGGCCTATGAGTAAATAGTAAAATATTCGAACACTGTTGACATTAAATTTTCTGGAATGTGATTTCCTCTGCTTGAAATTATAATCATATTTTGATTTAATACGTGTAATTTGTACTTAAATTTTTTATTTTTATTGTTCAATTTTTACTACAAAACGAACAGCTTAGCCACATGCTAGATATGCATTTTCCCATGTCGTTAATAAATTTTGAAAAAAAGTCACTAATTATGAAATACCCCTTAGTATCTTATTATTTTTCCCAATCGCTAACATCAAGAACTGTTTGTCAAAGAAATCGGCTCTTTCATTATCATACATTTTTTTATTGTTTACAAAAATATAAGAAATGAATCTTTATATTAATTATCTAAAGCAGACAGGAATCAAAAGTGTATTAACAACTATCTATTCATTCCTTACTTGAAATATTTTTAGTGATAGCAATGATGTGAAAGAGTTTGAATAGAACAGAAACCGAGAGGAGCATCGAAATGGCTATTAGCATCGAAAATAAAATATATCAGAATTCTTTCTCAAATAAATCAGCAAGAAATATCCTTATAAATTTATATGTGTAACTTAATTTATACTAAATCTATTTTAGCTATAAGTATGCCATAAAATTCCTTGTACGTTTGTTTTTATAGATCATCCACTAATTCGAGACAAATGAATCCTTTTTACCGTATTCTTATTTTCTGACTACAGACAGACTCATATATATCCCAGTCCTTCAAGAATATCTAATGCTTCTTTACTTCTTTCCCAGTTTATTTTCATACCAAAAAAATAATTCCAGCACTTCCTCCTATTTGCGCAATAAGTGTCCATTTAAACCTTTATAATTGCTTGCGTATTCTCTATATGCAAATAAAGTTACCGAGGGTTTTTTAAATGTAATTAGAAGCAAACTCGTCCTGAATAGCAAAATACTCAGTGATTTCTTCAAAAGAAGTTTAAAAGTTGAAATAAATAATGGATAGTGTTGAGGGCGGGGAGGGCAGAAGATGTAGCAGCAGGATAGAAAAAGTAACTTTTTATTCAGTTTTCAATGAGATTGCATTCTTTTTTAAACGAAGGATTTACGAAGAAAATTAGCATGCAGACCTTTAGTGCTTCACATATTCCAGTGAAGTTGGCACTCTTGTGATTTGTTGCTTTAGAAATTCAGAAAGCCGGTTCGGTTTAAAGAAGAAACCATTAGGAAGTTTTGCTAAAAATTAAAGAAGAAATAAAAATTGCGAGGACTTCGTAAAGAAAATAAAACTATATAAACATGAATAAAAAAAGGCGGGAGAACTACTCCTAAAGAAAAGAGGGAAAAATCTTTCAAATGAATAAAAAAAAAAAAAAAAAAAAAAAAGCAGAGATTTCAAGTAAAATCGGAAGTTTACGGTTAGTGAACGCTGTATTTGGATGCTGAGTACTTTTCCGAACGTAATGAGATGACGCATGTATTCGTTCCTATTCAAGTATTTCTCGCAAGAGAGTAAATCACGTGCTCATTAATGCTGGAATTCTGCATGAAATGAGAAGAACTGCTTCAGATACGTTCAATTAGTATATGAAATGCGGTCAGAAAATATCCCCATCAAAATAAAACTGTTTATTCAAATCAATTCACTAAGGCTCGCAATGAAAGTAAAAACTACAGCAATATTTATGAATTCGTCGATGTTGGTGATTTAAATAGAATAATGCGTACATCAAATAACGAATCTTTATTAATGATGACTTTTACTCGTAAAATATCAAAGAGCATGTCAGGTTTGTGAAATAATTTTTATTATTATATATTTTTAATGACATTTCAAATTTTTTTGACAATGCATATATAAATATTTGAAATCGTGCTTCCTGAAAATTTAATTTAATCAATTACAGATTTTATGAAACGGGATTTTTAATTTTTATTTTATTAATGTTGGTATGATAAATTTTCGGTAATTGCAAGTTTTGAAATAACAGTTTTATTAGTATTTTTAATGCTTTTTCCCAACATAAACGATTTATGTTTTTATTAATCCATGAAAATTATTTTTAATTCACGCAATACTATTAAGACGTTTGCAAGCAGATTAGCGTATAGCTTCATAAAAATTATTTACTGCTCTTATATATTGTATTTAATACTTTATATTTCTAAAATAATTTTCATTTAACTATACGATAATTCACAATTTTAAAATTAAAAGAGATCAATATAAATTCAATAATAGTTATTTTTTATTTTTAAAGGAAAATTTTTACCTGAACTTTATGTTTATAGTTTTCTAAGGAAACAAATATTATGTAGCAAATAGCTCTATGCTATTTATATCTAAATATTATTAGACGCAAGTAGTTAAATTTTTAATTAACTAAAAATATTAAATCTAATATATAGGTTTAAAAAATGTTTTTTTGATAATCAACTAAGATGTTTTTAATAACATTAATTACTTTTAAAATGCCTGTCTAGTACATAGTTAAAAAAAGTAATAATTATAAAAGTAAAATAGGGTGAAAGGATCTTTCAAAAGTCTTTACTGGAAAATAATGATTTACGGTGCAGCTATATATAAAAGACATTTTTTTTTAATATATCATATTGATATGTTTTAATGTTGCTATTGCTATAATAATGATTTATGGTTCTGCTATATGGAAAAATATAGCAATTAATTTATAAGCAAGGTGAAGCAAAAATATTTTTAACTGCATATTTGAGTTATTTTTATTGTGGCCAATGAAAACAATTCTTTAAAAATGGTAAATCAATATGGTATATTCAATAAAATACATAAAAATGGGATTGCATATTAATTTATTAACATCTTTGAAGTGATAGTTTTCAAGTATTATCTACAAATTTTAAAACTATATAAAACTGATATTAATAATTTTGGTTTTTTAATTAATTTCTCATTTAAACTTTGAGATTATTTTACCAAAATGGTTCTTAATATATTCAACTCAAGAAACATGAAAAGGTAAAATAACTTTAACTATAAAACATGAATTATTTTATAATCTGGCAATAAGACAAAATCTGATTGAAAGTAATACAATGTTTTTATACATATACTTATCCATTTTCGAATAAAATTAATTTATTCAATAAACTTATACAATAAAAGTATCTTCAAACATATTTTCAAAAATTTCAAATTTAAATATTTTATTTCTTAATAATCTTATTTAATTTCCATATAATAAGTTTCAAATATTTAAATAATGTGATGCATAAGTGAAGCTAAATTTTGAAAATCACAATAAAACATCTCTTTTTAAACATCTGTCTTAATAAACAGAAAATGTTTCTGTTGTTGAATTTACATTAAAGCATGGAATTTCTTAAATATGCATTTTATCAAGCCTTTAAAATGTACAAATATAATTAGTTCGATATTCGATAAATATTTATATTTATTTGTGTTCGCTTTGTAAATAAATATGTAAATTTGCATATTTTTAATTTTAAGTCATATACATTGAACAAAGAGTTGAAATATATGTATGTTACATCTGTCTTCAATAATTTTTAAATGTTTATACAAAATAAAAGAATAGAAACCATTGCTTTCAAGCAAAATTTTAAAAAGTGTTTAAGAATTTATAAAATTGATTGCATCGATTAGAGATTATTGATACCTGTTTGATTTATCAAATACCTTTACTTAATTATATATGTCTATTTACACCTTAATAAACAATAAATGGATCCGTTATATAGTTTATTCTTAAGTTTTGTCTTAAGTAATATAGTTTGACAGGACAATTTTTTAAAAAGTTTGTATTTGTTTAGAAATATTTTCTTTTATAATAAAGAATTTCTTAAAAAAATTAACATTATAATGCTATGTTCTATGTTTAATTTTAACTAAGAAAACATAATTTTATGAGGAATTATTATTTATGATTAAATCTTTCTCCGTTTATTGACGAAAGATTCACTCAGTTTCAAGAGTTAAACTTTAAAAAATATCATGTTTTTTGTTTTTTTTTTTTGTAAGAGGGTACAGTTTACAATTTTATGCTTGTAGCTTCATGTTTCGAGTTCATTATGCAAGCAACATAGTGTTGCCCTGAAATCGATAATATTGAATTTGGTGAAACGACACCGATTTTTTTCTACTTTACACAAATGTCCTTACAAGAAAAACAAATTGAACAACCATTCAAAGAAAAAGCCGTTTCCTTGAAGAAAATTTGCGTGAACACAGGTTATCTCCATAGTCCTTGCTTGAGTTTGCATGTGATGAAGTCTAGTAGAGTTGCTGGGTTGGTAGAGGTAGAGGTGGGCAAAGAACAGTGAAGAGTTAAGGTTAAAGTGGGAAGAGGGGCAATAATCCTTCTCAGATCCCTGAGTCTGAATAAATCTCCCTGTCAGATTGGCCGTTGCCTGGCAACCTAGCTGGTCTGAATATGCCATGAATTATCGCCCACAATAATGCAAGAGGATCAGTAAACTGGAGATGAGGAATTCTCAAAAGAAAAAAAAAGAGACAAAGGGATGAAGGATAATAAAGAAATAAAGATGGAAAATACCCCGGGGATGCATTTTGAGGTTTCCAATAGCCATGCTAACCTTAATCCAGGTTGAATTAAAATCAGGATTTATTTTTCGCCAAATAAAATATAATATTCTTAAGCGCTTCAGAAGGGATTTGAATGTTGTTCTTTATAAATCAATACAATGTTTGCAAATATATATAATACTTAAAAGATAAATTTAATTTTATGAATAATTATAATCACTTTTGAATTTAAATATTTTACATATATAATCTTCCACTTTAAATTTATTAAGTTAAAAATCACCCCCCTTCCCCCAAAAAGCCTTTTTTTAAATTATGATTATGAAAGAAATATATAATAATAATGAGCGAAAATAAAGCAGAAGTTATTAAGTGTAATTAAGAATTTCCTATGATTAATTTTTTTATGAAATAATTGAACTAATATTTGGTCTATCACTACAATTATCCATCTTTTATAATAAAATTATTATTTTCTATGGTTCAAAATTGGATAGATACAAATTTAAAAAAGATATTTGATATGAAAGAATAACATGAGTGTGTCCCAACATATAAATATGATTTTACAGCATAAGAGGAATTAAAATCTTATCTCTTTAAGCACAATGATTATAAGCTATATAACATGACATGTTGTTGAAACTTACTCATTCTAGTGAACAGAATATTTTAATATAAATATTTTTTTTTGCTTTCAATCTTGATGAAACAATTTGAAAATGGAAGATTGAGGTCATATATGCAGTGTCTTAAGTTTTAAATAATAAAATGTTTGGAATTATTTTATGAATATGTGCATTATTTGTCTTTGCAGTATTATGCGATTCTCATAACAAGTTGAAGCTAAAGTAAACTAAATATAAAATTAGCATTATAATCATAGGAAACCTTGTAATCTTGAAAAGATTTTACAGATTTATAACTAGACTTGGGATCTCAAACTCGAGTATATCATTAATTTACAGGATATTCCGAACTTCACGTACAAATTTAGAGGAGGAAACATAAATATGAATCTGAAAATTATATAAATCTATGGCTGAAAATACAAATCGCTTTATTACACACGCAAAACTGTAAGATAATAGGTATAAACACGACATCATTACGGAAAGTATTTAAAGTTCTGTCTATTCGCATTGATGCAGGCCTGAATCTCGCCTGTTGCATTGAATCTCTGAGAGATTCAAAGATACTGAATGTTCCCAAATCTTAATAGCAGCTATGTTGATTCGCACTATCAGATCTATGCCAGAATCTAAGGGAGCTTCGTAAACAATGTGCTTGAAGACAAAAACAACAGAAAAAAAATAAATGAGAGATATATATAGGGTGATCGATTGAGTTATAACACCCAATTCACCTATTCTTAAATGACTGGTCAAAAATTCCATAATGAGAAGGATCATACGTAGTGAGACGGAGCTTAATGAACATACCATCATGCCACTGTCAGTAACATGTGAGTGTGGTAAAAGTGTTAAGGAATTTCTGAAGAATCTCCTAAGATAATCATTTCTGTGTGATAAGAGGCATTGGCAACAACGATACCTGTACATATATCAACCCAGGCACAATATGTGTTTTGAACAGATAACATATATCGGTTACTACTGGTATATCGTGTTTTTGCTATGAAACAATTATGATAATGCAACACATAATGGCTGACTTTCCAGAAGCAATAATTGGACACCATGAAAATGAAAAGCGTACAATCTCGCAGAATGTCATTACGCGAGATAATTCTGTTGAAGCGACAATCGACTATACACTTGAACTTGGATTTCGGACCACATCATACAATAAATCCTCTTCATTGTAAGTGGTCATGCATTGGTAATGTGAAGGATTCACGTTCACGGAATGTTTTAAGGTATGAGAACAATACTTGGTGATTGGGTGAGATCCTTGTTGGAAACGATCTCCGACACATTTGTACAACGATGTCAATTTTCGTTTGCTAAACCCCACACGAAATGAATATCAGCCGAATCAACTTTGGTGAAACGATGCAGGTTTAACGCACACAGTCAACGGCTTTTAAAAAGGACCTCCATGTGCCACCATAAGCGCTCCCGTAAAAGGCACCTATAAATTTCCGGCCACGTTTCTGATTCCTACAGATGTTCTCTATCTACACACCATGCCGGGACACTCTGTATAGCAATATAATAATACGATTACATAAAACCGATATCTATCACATATTTTTTAATTCTTAGAAAGATTATCTGAAACATAGTCAAGAAATTGATTTTATTTTGGTATATCCTTAACGCTAGTATATTTATATATTTTTTTCTATCAGATGTATGCTACAAATTTAAAATTTTTCCTATTGAAAAACTTCTCAATTAGGAATTTATTATACAAAATTAATATATTTTAGTATAAAAATAGAATAATATTATAATACAGAAAATTTATTCATCTGTAGTACTCCTAAATTAATTATTAAGAACTTAAAATGGGTAGTATTAATAATAATATCTGTTGTAAGAAAAAAATTTCACATCAAGATCCACAAATACCGATATTTTTCCATATATTTATATAATTTTTACAATTTTTTTTTAAATTTGAAAACTTTAGTATATTATAACTAAACTAAACTTATTAAAATACATCAAATAGCATGAATTATTTCATCATTCCAGTATGATTAAGAATTCATGATATTTGTATATATTTTACTAAAAATATAATTTAAAATAACGGATATACAACTTGTGACTCAGTGATAAAATACGTAGCTAGCTTGCAGGACATCTTAGGTTCAAATCCTCTGTCGGATTCGTGGCTGGGGTTTCTATTTTGAGAGAATTACCCCTGACAGAAATGGGGTCATTTAACCATAAAAATCCTGCCAGAGGGGCAATGCTTTTCCTTCGCCTATTGGTGGGCTGTTCGTGGTAAACATAATTGCAGCCCAAAAGGCCTATCGATATAAACTTCTGTAACTTAACGAAAAATGTTGCAATACATAAGTATATGAAAAAAAAAGAAATTCCAGTTAATATTTCAGAAAAAGGAATCACTTATTGAAATGCATCTATAACATTAAAAACATTTCTGCATTTGTTGTAGTATGATAATTTGCTGTAGTCAAATGGTCATTTAATAATGAGTCAATAATAATATTTCAGAAAAGGAATCACTTATGGGAATTTATCTATAACATTAAAACATTTCTGTATTTGTTTCCATGCATACAAATGGATATTTAATAATGAGTCTAGATTATAATCAATTTGAATTTGTTAATCGGAGATAAATCTTGCTTTCTTGTAGAAATATAAACTTCCTTTTTTTTGGTTGAAGCTAATTTTTTAAATTCTTTTTAATATAGTTATTTTTCTCGAAACGAGAAAACTACAAGTTTATTTTGGAAATGCTTTCACAGTGAGATTTTAATGAGGACGTCTTTAACGGTGCATTCAATGTAATTTAAAACGAACTAAAAATAGCCAGCATACATTTCGTATATTATGGTAAATTTCGTTTCTAGAAAAACACTAAAAAACGCGTAAAATGGTATTTTTTTATAATTATTATTGTTTGTTTTATAGTTGGATTCAAGGAGTAAGTCAACGCTCATAAAAGAAAACGTATTACTCTACTTAGATGCGCATTTTTTATATAAATTTTGTTTCTTTCATTTAAAATTCAGCTTATCTAGTCTCAAGCATTTTATTTGTTTCCTTTGCGACGTAGCACGTTTTAGATGAAGTCTCAGATTTATTGAGCATTTTATGTCCCATAAAATGTGTTTAATTTCGTTCAAAGTCGTAGAATGAGTTACTTTTACTAAAACTTCCGACAACTTTCTACTTATTGGTTTTCAAGCAACACTTTCACGTAGCATATAAGACTTGTTTTGAAATAAATTTTATTTCAGAAACTATACCATTTAAGAAAGTTTCATTAAACTGAAGAAATCGCATCGAAGAGAACAATAAAATGAAATACAAATTTCAAGATCGTTTCATTAAACTTAAGAGTGAGCATTTGAATGCTCAATAAAATAGCTTACCTGATAACTGATCATTCTTTCGCTTCTGTGATGATTTAGGTGGCATAAATTTTAAATAAGATGTTAAGTAATATTAGAATGTTTCGAAATCAAAAGAGCATTTTCAGCTCATATTATGAAGTAATAGAAACTTGCATAAAAGTGAGGAATCAAAACTTTGGGACACTTGTTTATTATGTGATTAGTTTTCTCTTAACTCATTCAACAGCCTGGGCAAGACGTAGATGGTCGGGCTGTTATGGACCCTCAAATCTTTGAGTCAACTTATTGATATTCTAGGAAAATTATTCAATTTCTAGGAAAAGGTATGAAAAATATTTATAATGGATATGACCTGATCGGCAGTGCCTCGAGATAGTATGAGTGGTTTAGCAGAGAGAAAGAAACCCTAAAGCTGAGTTTGTGCACATTTTCTATTTTTCTTCCGAGTGTCATGGATGTTTGTAGTGGTTCTGAATCCACTTTAAGCCTTAGGTCCTAGTCTCATATGACCATAGAGCTTCACAGAGGCCAATCAGACTTTTCACCCACATTATTCCCAAACTGTAAATGGGCAACTCAGCTTCAAGCACAGTGATGTGGTATGGTGTGGTATGGTGTGTATAGTAGTTAGTATTAGTTTTTTATTAATTTACAGTATGTAACAATAATATTAGAGTTAATATTACTGCCAGAAGAATAATAAACTAAGAATATTAACTAGACGTATGAATAATAAGTTATGAATATAATGAATAATGAATAATAAGTTAGATGAATATAATTTTTTCACGATATTCAAATTTCTAACTATTAATGAAGATGCTATTATTTTCCGTAGATAATAAAATAAATTTAAATAAATTCTGTAATATTTTTACTATTTATATTTTACTTTCTTTATTTATATTTTACTCATTTTCAAACATTAAACCATAAAATGATGATTACAATTTATAAATGAATCAGTTGTAAAAAATTTAATTAAATAACTCTTATTTTCTCAATGTTATACATTTTAAATTAAACAATTCACGTTACTTTTATGGTACTGTTTTCATGTAATTTATTATGTTCCCTATGAGATTTAACTTTAAAATTAATTTCATTTAATATGCTCTGACATTTGTCAAATATTATTAAGATGCAGGTCTCCGAAAAAAAAAAAAGAATATATATAAAATAAAAAGAATTTTAGACCATTACGTTTTATTTATTCTAAAATAATACTAATAAGTTTGGATACCATATTATTTAATTAAAATTTTATGCATTAAGCTCGTTCACCTCAATAAGTTTAGTATATATATGATATTCATAATTAAAAATAATAATAAATATTTAATCAACATTACGAATTGAGCTGTCTAAGAAAATTTTGACTCTAATACTATCTCAGGTCAATATAATAACATACAATAATAAAAAAAAATATTATTTAAGTAGTGGGTTTTATTTATAATACAATTTCTAATCTTTTATCTTTGAAGATCATTTCTAATAAAAGTAAAAATTCCTTAAATCTGTTGTGTCAACGCATAAGATAATGTAATCAATTATACAAAAAACACTTTTTACTAATCTAATTTTTTATCTTTTAGTCTTCAAAGATCTTTTTCTAAATAAAAGTAAAGATTATTTATACTCCCCACGTCAAAATTATAAGATAATGAAAACAATTATACATTCAGTCGATGTTTGACCCCAGTAATTCAATCGTAAGACAAATTTCCACAAATCAGAGCTCTTTTCAGTTTCTTCTGTTGATAAGTTTTGACCACAGCACTGAATCTCAGATATGACAGTGTCATACTGAATAAAGTGATAATGAAAACAATTATACATTCAGTGGAGGCTTGACCCCTTTCAGTAATTCAATCATAAGGCAAATTTCCACAAATCAGAGTTATTTTTCCGTTTCTTCTATTGATAAGTTTTGACCACGGCACTGAATCTCAGATATGACAGTGTCATAGTGAATAAGTGAAAGAAACTCAAACTAAATCGCTAAGACTTTTACCCCCTTGAACCGTAGCTAATGCACGAATTTCCAAAGGAAGAAAATAATAAATAAAGGGTAAGCTAAGACGAGAAGAAAAATAAAGTTAGCTAAAGGAATTATATGACCGTCACTAATGTGGAAGAGTCGCACGAGCAGTTTCATCTCAGTGTGATAACCGTCGCCACGCCCCCTCCTCCTTTTTTCCCTTGATCTTCAGCCCTTCGAGTACACATCAGAAATAAAGGAGAGTTTCATGCAGGCCATCGATCTAATGGTTAACTGGACGGTGGTCTTATTTTTTTCTGGTCGATTGTCTGTGCTTTCCTGTCGACGGATACAATATTAGAATTCTTCTCTGTTTTACCAATAGATGTCTTAGCGCCTTAAGGATATCTTAGGTTCGAGATCTTGGGGTTTGCCGATTTTCGACCACGTTTATGGATATTGCTATAAAAATAACTCTCCTGCGAGGGGTGTTTCTTTTAATAAGTGGTTGATGGGTTTCATAGTACGGAAAGTGGATATTTATCCTTAATGTAATATTTAGTGTCAAATGGTTAAAACTGTTATTCTACTATAATTAAAAGGCAGTAAATCAGAATTAAATGGAATTATAGTATACATGTATGTATATAATTTGTTATGAGAGAATTAATTTTGAAAATGATAAAATTTGGTTTTAGAATTAGTAAAACAATATATTTATTGCGATGAACATATTTGAACTTTTCAATATAACTTTTGAACTTTAATGTGATATGTCTAGTGAAATAGTTTAAACTGTTATTCTACTATAATTAAAAGGCATAAAGTGAATTAAATGGAATTGTAGTATACACGTATGTATATAAATTGTTATGGCAGGATTCATTTAGATGATGGTAAGAATTTGGTTTAGGTTTAGTAAAAAAATATATTTAGACACATTTGAAATTTGAAATTTGAAAACATACACTATAAAATAAAGTTTCTTTAAAGCAGCTTTTGTTTTACATGAAATGAGTTTTACGATTGATTTATATAGTATCAAAGTTCTCTGTTTTACGGATTGATGTTTTTAGTCTATTGAATATATCTTACAAAATGTCAAAACTTTAGTAATATGAGACTCTATTTTGAATTTAATAATATTTTCTGGAAAGAAATTTCTAAGAATTAGTAGTTAAGCTGTACATTCGGAAAATTCTTGGGAGATTTGATTAAAAAGTAGGTAATGTTCTCCATAGATAAACCCTAGGTACACATGTTCTAATTAGCGACAAATTAAGAGACTAAGAGAGATTGTTATTGTTAATATTGTTAATTTTGTCTGATGTGTTTAAATTGTTTTTAAGTCTATGCTATATAACTAATAAAAACCCAAAAAAAGAAAAACATTTCTTTATAACCAAATATGATTTTTCAGAAGTTCATTGTGTCATGAAAATATTATGTTGTTATGTCACTCATTTTTTATTTTCATTTAGTATTGAAAAAAATATTAGAGAAATAAATTAATTCTGATCAACAACATGAATATATTATGTTCAATCATTGGAATAAAATATAAAATGTTAATGTATTAATACGATTTCTATTATTGTGTTTTGTCTTCAAATGTATGTTTTTAGCATTAGTTTGTAAAGTTATAATTTTTAATAATATTTAGACAAAAAAATAATAACATTCTATAAGAAACAAGAATTTATATTAAAAAGGAATTTGTATATTTTTAAAGGTTTATTATTTTGCTGATGCGTGTATGATAAAAATATTAAATTAGAAATTAAATAATGATCTTCCTTAAGAAGTTACACTCCTAATTTTTGTATTGATAATAAAAAAACTATGATTTTTAAATATGATGCTTTTCAGTTATGACAATGTAAGGTGTCCAACCGAATTACGATAAATTATTATTGTAAACTAATAATTTAATTATTTATAGTTATTTCTCTTGGATATATATATATATATATATATATATATATATATATATATATATATATATATATATATATATATATATATATATATATATATGAGCTTGTTCCCCTGAAAAAGTCTTCAAAAAATAGTTTTTCAGTATGTGATGAATTATTTTGACGTATAATTTATTACTTTTATTACATCATTTAAAAGTTCTAGGAATTATTTGTAAGTTCATAGAAAATAACAATTCACACAATGAGCTAAAATTGGTGCATTTATTGTTGTATAATTAAAAATAATTAAGAAAAAAATAAGCTGTTTTTTTAAACTTTTGTTAGCCTGAATGCATTTGGTAAAGAAATGGATTTATTCAATAAACATGAGTTTGAAAACTTGGTACTTTTATTCCATTCCTCGAATAAAAGTACGAAGCATTCAATTACTAATAATTACTGGATTTTTTTCCTTAACTAGGAATACTTAAAGTAATTTTTACTGGAGCTTCCTTTATTCGAATCAAGAACTAAGTTTTTTTTTTAAGTTACTGAATGCATACACTCAATAATTTAATTTTATCCGAATTCTTATTCATTATAATAAGTGTCATATCTAACTTTTCTTATTTATTATTTATCTACATCAAACTGAAGACAGTTACACGAAAGTACTCTAAGTACTCATTTTCATGTTATTTCATTTCTTTGTCAGAGTTTAAAAAATAAATTTAAACTTTGTTACAAGTTTGATTAGAATGAAAAGTAAATTGTGTTCTTAAAAGGCTATTGGCTGGAAAGAAAAGCTTATAACATAATTGAAAATTTACATTTAAAGAAATTAAGAGAGCATTTTACAGAATAAACCACAGATGAGTAAATCCTCATAAATTTATTTATGAATTATCGCTGCTTTATAGAACGAATTAACGCAATAAAAAAAAGAATTTCAGTTTACAGAATTATTGTATATCATGTAATTGTAAATAAATCGTTTTTAGAAAGATTGTGAAAAATGAATATCAAATAGAGTATTCTGGGAAAAAAATGGAATTAATTTTATTTTATAAATTGATATACGCATATCATTTCTAATATACATCTCATAAAAAATATATGCACAGTGCGTCACAAAAACTATTTAAATAAATAATTAAGTAAAATTATTTTGATGAAAATTTCAAAGAAAGACAATAGATGAAAAACATAACTTATTGAATAAATCTTATTATGGTCTTAAATTTTACTAATCATATCCTACGGGATTTTTCTTTTTTTTCATAAATGTCGAAATTTTTATTTTCACATAAATTTAGTATAATAATACTTTTTAACATATAGGAAGTGGATTAAAAGGGCTTCCAGTAGTTATATCATCATTTTATGATTTATTTTAAATAAATTATATTAAACACTACAAGAACTGCAAATATAATTAAACATCTGAATGATTATCTTACTTTTAAATTTATTTTTAATGAAAATTAATTTCGAGGCGAAATATTTCATTTATTTTTTTACAATCAATTATCATAATTCAAAATCATTGTAAATCCTTTTATTCTTTCTTTAGTTTTCATTTACACATGTGCAGGATCTTTTTCCTTTTCTTTCAAAAAAAAAGAGTTAAAAAAATTAAATTGATTCTATTTTTAATGACCACGAAGCTTTATCTCTATGAAAAAAAACCGACTCATTTTATCTCTTCCTTAATGTAACCCCTGTTCAAAACAAATTAAAATAATTCAGCTTTCCTTACCCAGCCCTTCTTTTTTTCTCCGATATGCTTTACATTTTTATTGCTTTATTCCACCAAAGATGAATTTCGTAAAAAACAAAAACGAAAGGGAAGGAACTATAAGAGAATGATCTCTGAAACATTAATTCTGGAGTTAAACGGAAAAAGCGTCAAATTTATTCATACATGGAATAGGATGGTACTGATATATGTATTTGGATCAGTCGATTGAAATCATATGTCCTCTGAAACCATCTTTAAATCCGTTTTCCCAAGCTATCATCCTTCAGTAAACATCAGTAAGAATAAAAAAAGACAGTCGAAGGGAACGATTCTCTATGTCTTGGACAGCTTCCCTCTCCCCAACACATCGATATAATGGCTAAAGGACACTGGTATTTTTGTTTGTATTGTTTTCTGGTCGATTTTGCTTTCTCGCCGACGGATACAATATTAGAATCGGTGCTTCAGTCAAGCGGATGCTACATCTAACCGTCCTGCCATAGAAACCAGTTATTGCTTAATGGAGAAGCCAAGACGGGATGACTAAGACAGAATATTCGGACAATAGGGGTGATGGAGATCACAAAGAGAAAAACATGGATTATTTTAAGAGAGGCTCTTTTCTTTCGCAGAACTTCACGACTAGTTAACTCATTTTATTATATTCATTCTGGAAGAAGAAAATAATTAGTTAACACGCAGTGTTCCAAATGAAAATTAGCATTATTTTAATTACTAGTAAATATTGCATTGTTTTCATTTAAAGTCCTTTGAAGTTAGCCATGTCAATGTAACATAGCTCTATTTGTTTACTAAATATCGAGATGAATATGCCTATATTCACTGAATATTCAAACTGAATATCAACAGAATATTCGGACAATAGAGGTGATGGAGACCAAATAGAGGAAAACATGTATTATTTTAAGAGAGGTTCTTTTCTCAGAAATTCACAGATCAGGACTAGTTAACTAATTTTATTATACTAAATATTGAATAAGAAAATACTTAGTTAACACACACTGTTTCAAATGAAAATGTCAGTTTTAGAATTATTTTAATAATACATATTGCATTGTTTTCATTAAAAACCCTTTGGAATTAGTTATGTCCATATAACGTATCTCTATTTCATTAGTAAACAACTATCGAGATGAATATGCATATATCAATTGAATATTCCTACTGAATATCAACAGAATATTCGGACAATAGAGGATGGAGACCAAATAGAGAAAAACATGTATTATTTTAAGAGAGGCTCTTTTCTCAGAAATTCACAGATCATGACTAGTTAACAAATTTTATTATATTAATTCTTGAATAAGAAAATACTTAGTTAACACACGGTGTTTCAAGTGAAAATTAGCATTATTTTAATTTCTAGTAAATATTACATTGTTTTCATTAAAGTCCTTTGAAGTTAGCCATGTTCATATAACGTACCTCTATTTCATTATTAAACAACTATCCAGATGAATATGCATCTATCAACTGCTTAATGTGGTCATAAAAGTCTGGTTTATCATATTACTAAATTTCCTAAATTATTTACAGTTATTAAGTACGATATGACATTTGGTGTGACTCAGGTAACATATTTAAAAGGGAAATATCCATATGAATAAGATTAACTTGTTTAACTTAAATTAGCAAGTTTATGAACTCTAATTTAGTTTTGCATTTAGTTTGTGTGCCCACTGATAATATTTCCCTTAAAACAGATATTTTTTTATTTAAAATTAAAAAATGATCTTCATGTAGCTCTAATTTTTTAACAAAGAGTTATTTATAAATGATTTTGAGAATACATCAATTTAGTTTTATCTTGTGTTAGATAAATAATAAATTAAAAATATTCTTTTTTAGACTTGTGTTAAATTTACGTAAGAATATAATTGGTTTCTAAATAAATGTATAACGATATTTGTTAATTTTATAAAATATTATTTTGGAATTTTGTTTCATTTTCTATATTACAAAGTAGTTAAAGCCTGTTATTTTATATTACTTCCTTCAGAAACCTACAAGTACGTCGTATTAGGCATAAAGAACATTAAATAAATTTTAATAGATATTATTCAGAATTTCTCAATGAATTCGATGCGCAAACTCATTATCATTCAAGTAACAAAAATTAAATTAATTGTAAAATTGTCGCAACTATTACAAATGAATATTTCTAAATAATAATATTATATTTCGTATTTTGGAACATTTTGCTCAATATTTAACCATAAAATAATTTTTTTAATATTTAACAATGAAGTAATTAAAGTACATCGAAAATTTACAAACTTTTAATATATATATATATATATATATATATATATATATATATATATATACATACAATGAGATAGAGAGAGAGATTTAGACCAATAATGGATGGTTGGATGGATGTGTGTATGTTCCAGCATAACTTAAACATTTAATAATTTAATTATCTATGAATTTATTATTTTTCTTTCCAAAGTTTCGTTGCCAAATATTTTGAGTAATTTGTTATTTATTTTTTTAATTATATAAAAACGTTACTTTTTTTTTTTCCACCCTGTTTGCACGCAATTAGATGGCTCCAGTCTTAAAAATTGACTGGCACCATTATTGTAAGACAATAAGGTAGAAAATTCTTTACCAACAGATAAAAGGTAAAAAAAAAATATTACAGATTCTTGTACAAGAATAATGGCTTTATTTAGCCTATTTATTTATTCATTTGAGGTATTTAAAGACTCAAATCTTTATGTCTGCATTCATATTTTTCTTATAAAATTTACTAAAACTAAAAATGTTTATTTACAAAACCGGAAAACGCCAGTTCATATCTGGTAATACATATCATAAAAAAAAATAATAAAATGATTTTAACTAATATTTTTGAATATTGTATCTTATATGGCGTTAGTGTTTTAAACATATTTCAACAAAGTAACTACTTTAAGCATAGCTTTCTTGTTTCCATTATCAGTGAACATTTCCAAGTAATTAACTCCCCTAGAAATAAAAGTCAATCCTCAACAGCTGAATTTCGGGGAATGATTTTTCCTTCTTTTTCCGAAATCAGTATATGGAAGTGATTATATTATTTTATATTACTTCATTCGTAAACCTACAAGTGCCTAATAATATGATTTTCGTAAATCTACAAGTGAATAATAATATGATTCTAACTATTATTTTTCTGAGTATTGAATTTTATACGGCATTACTTTTTTTTAAACACATTTCGATAAAGTAACTACTCTAAAGATAGCTTTTTGTTTCCATTATCACTGAACATTTCCAAGTAATTATATCAACTAGAAATAAAAGTCGTTCCTCAACAGCTCAATTTCCGAGAATGATTTTTCCTTCTTTTCCCGAAATCAGTATATGGACGGGATTATATTATTTTAGATTACTTCATTCGTAAACCTGCAAGTGAATAATAATATAATTTTAACTATTATTTTTTGAATGTTGCATTTATACAGCGTTAGTTTTTAAAAACATTTCGATAAAGTAACTACTCTAAGTATAGCTTTCTTGTTTCCATTATCACTGAGCATTTCCAAGTAATTATCTCCACTAGAAATAAAAGTCAATCCTCAACAGCTCAATTTCGGGGAAGGATTTTTCCTTCTTTTTCCGCAATCAGTATATGGACGTGAGAATTAGTAAGATTGTTGATAGAATGCGCTTGGGAGAGTCGACCCGGCTTCTCCAAATAAGAGTGATCGCCTAATGGATCGAGGCAGGAACAATACTGAATGAAACGGAATTCGTGCAATATCCCAGCTCCTTACATTCATCTCCAAGTGACATGTCTACGTGATAATTACGAATTCAGATTTCATCCTATGTTCAAGCCCGCTGGGTCTTAATTACTCATAGAATATTACGAGTCGATCAATTGCATACATGTTCTCCGAAGATGTTCTGATGAGCAAGGAGGTGGTATAAATATTTGGAGTTCTAATTGGTGGGAGAAGACACGGAGGATTCTTTTTCTCTGAGGTGATATGAGAAAGTAAATAAAGGAGTTCCTCAAGTTACCTTGAATTGCGGAACTTTGTTATTCTTTCTAATCGTAGGAGCAGACGTATTTTGAATGTTCTTTATGCATATTAGCATATGCATATATAGCTTTATGCATATTAGCATTATGCATATATAGCTGGAAGCAAAGAGTGTCTTAGAAGTTTTTAGTTAAAAGAAATGTATGTCAAATAAGTTAATTTTCCGTGCAATTCAGACGTCGCATGTTAAACAAAAAGGTGAGGGTAAAAAAGTATATCATTTCAACTATACCTTTTGAAAGGGTGTTTACTTCCCGTCTGGAAAAAACAATTTTTTTCACTAAACTTGAATGATACATTTCGGTAAAGAAAATTGTGTCAGACGAGATTCTGAGAATTGTTGATTTAAGTTAACTTCTCCATATGTGTGGGTGTATAAAGTTTAACACAATTTCAAATTGAAAAATAAGTATTATATTCAGAATATTACATTTCAATTATTTCAATTATTTTTACATTCAAAGATTTTTTCAAAACAATTTATTGATATTTGAAACAGGTTTTGTAATATGATGTTATTCTGCATTTTTAAATTAAAGGAAGTTGAATATTTAATCAAAAATAAAAATTTTTAAATAATAGTTTAAAAGTATTTCTTTCAATAAGCAAATTTTTAATAATTAAATTTTGTCTTATAATAAAATTTCACAACCACTATTTTTTTGTTCCAAATTAGATTCAATATTTTTGTTCTAATGCAGCTGGCAAACGCTTAGACAATTGTCTTCAATGCGTTAAGGCAAGTGCTGCACCAACGTTACACACTTAGCACTACCCAGGAGGTGCGTGTAGATTGAAGATAAGTCACGGACGCAGAGTAACAATACTTCTGCAACCCTCTAGGATCATGTTAGATCGGGACCTATGGTTTAAAGTGGATTCCGAACCACTACAAACATCCATAGCACCGCCAGGACTCGAATCCGAAACCTGTGGTACCGAGCTCCAGAGGCCTAGCTACTCGGCCATTCAGGCACATTAAATTCAATATTTATATAAAAATATTGAAATTGCCAAATAAAATCATTTATAAGAAACACAATATTCCTTTTTGAACTTCCTTGAAAACAAATTTAAACCAGAAATTTAAAATATATCTCGGGGTACAATATAAATAATACTGCCGTGGAACACTATATCTGATTTAATAGAAAACAGTATACGTCTTCAAGAAGAAGAAGAAAAAAATGTCCGAACCGATACTTTATTATGCCTTCTGGCGTTGATCCTTATCTCCCGAATGAAATTGAAAATCTGTCTCACCACTTCTAAAAAAATCTCAGATTCAAAACGCGCACGTGGGGACATCTTTCAACTTTACGAGCGACGTTAAAAATCGCCCCCCTCCAAATAAAGAATATCGTATGTCGTAACAAAAGACATATTAGCGGTATATAACAAAGATAAGGAAGCAATCGGATCTTTTCCCGACTTTCTACTTCTTGAAGTACCTGATTACCATGGAGCTCACGTACAGCAATTCGTTCCTGAAGCGACCTCAGTATCTCGTGACCTAACTCTGGTAAACAAGAAACCTCTCTCCAAGAAGGTTTTGGGCGTGAAAGGCTCCAATGGTTCCCATCGACCTAGTAGAAATGCGTTATTTCTTAGAGAAGCAAGTTGATTAAAGACTTTCAGAAGGAGTTCTTGCCGCTAATCTGGGTCTAGAAGAACTTAATGAGGTAGAAAAGAAGCGCGATGCGTACCATCAAAATAACATTTTTTTTTCCTTCCCTTCTTTCTTTGCTTTCGATAGTCTTTCCCTTAATCAAGTTAGTGTGAAAGAGTTACACCCGGAATTTTATACATACATTTGAATTTGATGTGTGTGTGATTTATGTGGTTGGTTGAAATGGGAATGTCATTTAACTATACAAATTTTGTATCACTGATTGTTAGAAAGACTATTTTATTTGTTAAATGTATTAGTTTTCAGAACAAAATGCACAATATTTTCAGAACCTGAATCAGTACAATAAGTTTCTATTAAGTTTAATTTCTTGATATATATTTATGAGTATATGTTAAATTTAGTTTCTTGAATATACATAAGCTATTTCCGTGAATTTTAATAAATATATTTTTATGATATAATATATGACTATTGATTAACGAAAATGTCATGTTATATAAAAAAATTAAATTTACTATTAATATTTCAAAAGTTATGAAGTAAAGTGTTCTAATTTTCATTAAAAAATAAATAAATTGTTCATATTATTCGCGCTAAAAATTGTAAGCGATGGTATTTATTTTTATTTAAATATATCAAAAATATCAATTTTTTATTTAAATGTATAGAAATGATTAATTATAAAAAACACATCATCAATATATTTATGCGTATATATAAACATATTTTTATATCTATAAAAACTTTTATTTTATTTTATATTGTTTTTTTATCTTTAAAAAATTGTATGTCCAAATTTTGAAATGTCAAGGAAAATAATGCCATATGCTGGTTTAATAATACTCCTGTCATAATATGATTTAATATATATGAGCCTATGAGATTTACGCGGACAAAAACAACAAATTTAGCGCAAAACACATATATAAAATCATATAACAGAGAGAAGAACTATATATATAAATATATAGCTCTTCTAATATATATTCAATTCTTTCCTGGTGAAATGCAATATTGATACGGATATATATGTATTATTTTTTAATGGGTTAAATTTGTGAGTCAAATAACAAGGTTAATTTTAATTCAGTTTTCAATATCACATTTTATCAGGAATGAATTGGATATACAGCCTATTTTATGATTAAACTTTACTTTTACTGGATATAATTAATTTCGAAAGAAAAATAATTTCTTTTTTAGCAAAATATATTATAAAATAAGTTGATTACTAATAAATAAAATTGCAATATATCGTAATTTATATAATGTAACAAGTATATTAAAATAATAAAGAAACGTAATTAACTGTAATTAAAAATTGTAACAAGGAAATTAAGGTAATAAAATATCAAAGAAAATATTAAATAGGAAGCCATTAATTAGAAAAATGTTTCAAAATATATTTTTTAATGTTATTAAAAGTTTTCTATTATTTTTTGAATATATAAAGAAATTGAAGGTTTTATGACATTTTTGAATGTGAATAATTATTTTTGGAAAATTTAATATTCATACTTTAAAAAAGATTTAACATTATGTTAAAAGTAACATATTGTTAAAATTTATTCTATTAAATATACAGTATTATTCACTAAAGTAAAAGTATGTATTATATTTTCATTAACCTTTGTAATGCTTACTCTAAATACAAATGCTTATTGGAGAATCACCCGAGAGCAAATAAGTCTTTAAGTAAAACTGAATTAATTGCTTTGCCTCACCTAAAATTAAAATGTCGTTATCCATGGGGACTCAGACTTAAAGTTCAGAGCATTAATTTAATTAAATGGTGTTCAAGTTCAGAACAACTCACATTAATTATAACTATGCTAATTATCATTTTTTTTCTTCTTTATTTTAATGCAAGAATACAATGGCAAAGTAATAGAAAGATCAATAACAATTTTAGAAATACTTAATAAAATCCGGAGAAGTTGCTTGAAGTCTGTATTAAGTTTACGAAAGAATTAAAGTTCTTCACAGTCCGTGACTGAATAAGCTTAATTATTGCGAAGTGAAGAAAAATGTGTAGTCATATTTTTTTTTCTCCACCCTTGAATGATCCCTGATAGGTAATTTTTTCTCCAGTTTCATCTCAAGGGTAATCGTAATGAGCTGATTTTAATCGTGCTAATTTGTGAAATTCCATAATGAAGCTGTCCTTTCTACATCAACCTTTTCCGGAAGAGGAACAACATTATTATTATTATTATCTCATTCTCTCGCAATTGCTCGAATGTGGTGCTTAATTTTTATCACATCCCTGCAAACCACATTATACAGCACCTTTTCAGCTAAGCCTCGTGGAGGCCTTGCCTTTAAGAAGAAAATTCTCCTAGTTTGGGAGAATACAAGGCCAATTTATCTGTTCAGCGAGTCAATGAAACAAGCATCATTAGCCGGTGAAAGTAATGAACAAGGTACCTTCATTCCCGGCGGTCGTAAAGAACAAACATTGTGTAAAAGCTCTCTAGCAACAATAATAACGCTACATTCTATAGCCAACTAGCAGGGGGAATTAAGCGTTTGCAGTCTATTTCCACAAGCAAAATTGTGCCAAGTTATGAGACTCGGACGTGAGTTGTATAAAATCTGAGGATAAAGTGATGTGAAAACGTCCGAGATCTGCATTTGAAATTTGTGGGAGGTGGCACAAACAATAAATAATGGCCCTGTTAGGAGGATCAATTATAAAATGAGTGTAATTTACTATTTGTTTGAAAATTTTCAGCAAGAAAGAAAACACAAGAAGAGTAATTTCCAAACTTTAGTAATAAACTAGGCTCTGTTAGAGGTTGTGCCTTTGATAAAAAAATGCTTAAATAAACATAAAATAGCAAAATAAAAATACAATATATTCGAATTTGTTCAGATGTATTAAATTTAAATGTTTTTTTTTTTTTTTATTATATCATTTTTATTGATAATTTTGGCAGTTAAAATTAAAATCAGTTAGATATGATTTTAAAATGATTACAGATAGTTTTAAATATAAAATTTTTATATTTCAATCATTTAAATATAGTTAATGAAGTAATGTATTTAATTTCAATTTTAATGAATAATTTAAACTAAGGAATAATTATTTTTTAAATATAATTAAACAGTTATTTTTAAGTGTATATTATTCATAAATTATACATTTAGATTAATTATTATTTATTAATTATTTTTTACTTTAACCCTTTTTTTCCTAACGTCATTTTATTCAGTTATTTATAATTAAATTCCCGTATTTTTAAAAATTAATGTGTTATTTACATGAGTGATAAGAAGTAATCTAATGTTAAAAAAACTATATATTTAATATTTTGTTAAATTTTAAATCCGTTTTTAAAACTAAAAATATACTTTTGTCGATGCATAAACATAAAACGTCAATTTTTGAATAAAAGGATCACCAAATAAAATTTATTAGAAAACAATTATGTGAATAAATTTCATTTTCTTAATTTTATTTTAAAAACAACAATATTTTTTTCGTCTTTTTAATAGTAATAAAAAATAATAATAACTATAACAACCTGAACACAAAATTCTTCTTGTCTTTTACCATTATTTACCAAATTAATATTTTAAAATCACTTTACGTCAATTAAGTGATACAAACATTTAATTCAATTCAACCCGAGAAGAATTTCATGCGTTTTACTTCAGAAAAATCACATACACGCTCAGTTTGTATGCAATTCACATACAGCGAAAAAAGAAAAGAATTCCCAGTAAAAAATAAAAAAAATTGTGAGAAATTCGTGTTTGAAACAGACAAGGAATATACTGAAAGAATGAGATCAAGAAGAAGAATAAGAAAAAAATAAAACACAAACGGAAGAAAGAAAGCAGAGACAAAAAAGAAGTTAAAAGAAGTATAGTGATAGTGAGAGATTTCTGTAAAGGAAGACCTACCGATCAGAAAACGGAAAGGACGAGAAAAGAGAGAATAAAAGCTGGACCCAAAATCGCTTTGTCAATAGCAAGCGGCTTTGCCTTAGGCACTAATGCTATCTGCGATCAATTTCGTGGATCATCAGCTGACTGAAATTTGGCACACGTATGGGCCGAACACATCTAAAAAGTGTTATCGACACACAGTTATTGTTATGAGCTACTCCATGAACTGGAGATATAGACTCAACTCAAAATGACTCATGTAAATATCACTTTTATTGAATATTTTGTTACAGTGGTCAAGTAGATCTTCTCAATTCAGTTTCAAGCTATAGAAATAAAGTGCTTAACATTATATTAAGAAAATTAATTAAAGAAAACGAAAATAAAAATTATTTTTAGATTGTTAGATGCTTTCTTTGCCCAACTAGGGGTCCAGTGGTAATGTAATGGTCAGTATGAAGGAGAACTCAGGTTCAAATCCGCTGGTAGCGTCTGTTCCATTTACTGCTTTCAGAAACGAGAAGACGTGGCGATTATTTTGACCCTATTTATAAAAGCATATCACATCGACAGCCAGGTTATCTGGTTTGACTTTTACTGAGTTGTAACACATAGGACTCAACAAATGTGGGACAGTTATCCTTAGAAGTCCTAATGGACGGCATTGTCCTTCCTTAAATGCCAGTTTGTTGATTGGTCAATATATACACAGATGTTGTTGTTGTTTCTTATCGCAATTAGTAGACATCTAGACTAAGCACACGAACCCGTATGGGCTCATGATTGAAGGGAAAGGTGGCAATTTCTGTTGTGATGCAGCACCCGTAGGTAGAAGCCTGACTTGGCTCCGTGACGATCTACAGTAATATGAGACAGGGACGGCTTAAATTGGGCTTAAAGTGAATTTCGAACCACTACAAACAACAATGGCACCACCGAGACTCGAACCCGAAATCTGTGGCACCGAGCACCAGAGCTCTAGACACTCGGCCATTCAGGCCCCATATACGCAGATAGAAAACGAATCCCTCAGCTATACTAAAATGATTTTATTTCTATTTGTTTTTTAGATTTGTATATAGCAAAAAAAATATATATAGAAAACCGGGAATGATTTTGATACTTATATATTTATGCGCTATATTCAAAATAATTAGCACTTCGAAGACATATAATCATTAATTTTTTTTTTTTTTACTTTTTAGATATTAAGGCGTTATTTGGTGTTAAATTTCACATAATGATCACATTTTAATGTGCTTTGAATCATATCCATTAAGGATATATTGGATTTTTACAGAGATGTCACCCATAGAACTAAAAAATGTGGGACATTTATCCGTAGAAGTCCTAAAGGAAGGTATTATTCTCCCTTAAATGCCCGTTTGCTAATTGGTCAGCATATACACAAAAAAGAAAATGAATATCACAACTATACCTAAGTAGTTTTATTTCTATTTGTTTTTTTAGACTGTGTATAAGGCAAACAAATTTAGAAATTCAAGGAATGAATTTGTTACTTATATATTAATGCGACATATTCATAATAATTAACAGATCAAAGACATACAATCATAAAATTCTTACTTTATAGAAATTAAGTAGTTATTTCATATGAAATTTCACCTAATGATCGTATTGTAATGTTTTTTAAATCCTATGGGTATTAAATAATTCTAGTGAGAAAAACACCAAGAAGATATATTGATTCTATTAGTTTTCGAATTAATTTGCAGTTTCAGATGAGGAATTGGATTTTTCACTTAATAAATCTTAATAACATATTTAAAAGTTAGAAGATTCGATCACAGCTAATTTTATAATTACTATGTATGTAACACACTATATGTAATAACAGTAAAAGATGCTAGTTTACTTTGTAATTGTCTTGATTTTAAACAATGTTCTTTTAATATCTGTTATGTCAGTCTCATCATAAATTACTTTTGTCGATGACTCCAAGTTATGTGCCCATCATGAAAATATTTTGAATTCATAATTCACTTTGTAGTAGTTTTTTTTTAATTTCTAATATACAAATCTAAATAAATTCGAAAAAGAAACTGAATGTAGCAAATTATATCTTGTTTGAAACCAGCTATAACATTTAATTTTATTGCTTTACTTACTATTGAATTTAATGTTTTTGTCTCTCGAAACTGTATATAAAACTTTTTACATTTAAGTGTAAGTTTGTTTCCACCAAAAACTCTTTTATTATAGTTTTTTTGATACATCAAATTTTTTAGATGCTTAAATTATTCAAAGTCTATTAGTTAGGCAGAAAAATCTAAATATTATACCAAATTCTTTTGAGTTAAATGTAAAAAAGAGTTAAAATAGGCGATAACTTAATAAAAACTACTTTTTCTGTTGTAATATATTGCCTTTATAAAATTCAGCCAAAAGCAAATAAAGGACCATTTTCCTTCACAATTGAGAAGCAATAATCTCCAATGAGGAGCCGGAAGATCCAGAAGAAATTATTTGGTTGCTTAAGATTTAGTCTTTACTGTTTTAACAAATAGTCTGCTCTAAAGCCTGTTTAAATATTTTTCAAGGTAAAAGGCTCTCACAAATATAAGCTGAATTACAAACAAACCAAGCGAAGAAGCAGAAGCTACGATTTATTCGAGCCACAGCCCCAGTAGAACTGAAAGCAAGCAACAGTGTCTTCAAAAAAGCCAGAAATTGGAAACCAAGAACGCCCGTGTTTGCTTTAGTCCGAGTGATTTTTCTGTTATTTCTCCTCTGTCTTTTTTTTTCTCTACCTTTCTTCCTTTCTTTTCTATCTCTGTCTCTCTTTCTCTCTCTATTCATTCTTACTACTGAGCCAATGGGCGTTAGAAAGGGCACTAAAGACGCAAAATGAAAGGGCTTTCGAATCTAAGGGACGCAGATGTTACCTAAGTCCTCCCCTTCAAGAGCAGAGCTTTCTCATGACTTGCCAGATGGTCTAAAAGGTTGGCGCATGCGTGGAATAATGGAAAATTTCTATTCTGATTTACATTTGGTAAAATTTTTAAAGTTCACCCTTTTGAAAACAGGTGGTGTGAAGGAAGGATAAGCGTTACTTTTTTATCGAGGTGAATTAAGTTGGAGCTTCAAGATTATCAAGCCGGCACTTTGTAGAGTGTCCATGAGATTCATCGTCATCTCGGATTATTTTCAGTGTCTTAAAAATAAAAATAAAATGGAATTTTGTGAGGTACTGAAGGTGGACAGTTTTCTGCGTCGTATGAAACGTATTATTTGTTATTTCTCATGCTTAAAGAAATTCACAGTGAAAATGATATATTTGAAAGATTGGATTGGTGTTAATGTTTATATTTTCAGGGAAACTATAACGTTAAAAGGATTCTAATTGTACATTATTGCGCTTTCTTTTTAAAATTTGCAATGTTCTAATAATTAAATCTTGAATCTATGTATTTAGTGATAGCCAAAAAAGAATATTACAAAATATAAATATTATTAATTAAAAAAGAATTAAAGAAATAAAAAAAAAGCGAATATAAATTTAATTTTAATTGATATATATAATTATTTGATTAATTTCATTTAATAATCAAATTTTAAATAAAAACAGGTTTTATTTTTATTTTAAAATGCAATTAACAAAATGAAATATTTATCAAGGATTTATCTTATAATATGATAGAATATTGCCTACATTTAGCAATTTTAAGTATAAAGTTTATGTTAATTGATGAAATTCGTAATATTAAATTAAAAAAGGTTAAAATGAAAGTGTACACAATAAAACTTTTAGTATACCAAATAAATTTTAAATTAGCTAATATATTTTTTTTAAATTAATTAAATTTAAAAATGAAAAAAAAAATGAAAATATTCAAAACAGAAATTTTAATTTTAAATTCATTATACAATAAAATATTGTAAACGATTTGGTTGTCGCTTACATAACGGAATAAACACATTTTGTAACGCAAACAATAAATTTATATATATTTAATTAATAAATAAAAATAACACATGCTTAATATACGCTAAATATACAATACCTCATTTTTTTTTTAAATATAAATTTTAAATTTTCATTTGAGTGAGTTTGAAAAGTCTAAAAAAAAAAAAAAATTCAAAGACTGCAATATAACAAATTGAAAAACTTAAAAAAGCAAATTTTAAACTAAAAATGTGATAGGTAACTTTTTTGCATTGCACTTTTTGAGCAAAATGAGATATTAGTTAAAATTAATAATATTAAGCAATTAAAGCAAAAAAAAAAATGTTTTTTGCTTATAGAGCTAATCTCATGATTAAGGAGAACGAACAAGATAATTCAAAAATATTTTAAAAATTTTCTGGCACTGTCTTTATGTACACGAGTTGTTAGAACATATAAATATGTAAAAGAATTTTCATCACTTAAAATGATATATAGTAAATCTAAAAGATAATCAGTATTTCACTCCTGGTGAGTTATTTTAAATCCATCATTATTATACATCTTTCGTTTACTTTTTTCTTATGAGATAATTAAAATTAATTTAAAAACAGTTATTTGTTTGATACATTATTGACGAGCATTAGTGGGTTCAAGCTCAAATGAACATGCCTAATCATTGCTTGATGTTTTCGTATTGAGGAAAAATTAATATACCATAATACTGCAATAAATGTATTACAAATAATGTATCTTTTTAAACATGTAGTTAATGTAAATTTTAATAACTAAGAAAAGCTTCCTTTTTATTTAAAAATAATTAGTAAATTTTTTTCAGTTATAATTTATAGTTTATGTTGTAAACTACCGTGATTGTAATTTAAATCATATTACCATTTTAACTTATCTCTGAAGATTTATTCAGTAGAATAAAATTAAATGAACTGCAGTATTTACCTGTCTATTTAAGAAACTGCATCCATATAATTCTAGTGCGTGAGGTAATATAACTTCATATTTTCTAAGTTCAGCAGAAAATTAAAATAAGTATTCACAAATACTTTTTATAGAAAAAAAATGCCTGAGAAAAACAAGTCTAACTAAGGCGAAACATTCAAATTAAGTTCGCATGCCATCTGCTGGAGAACCTACACCGCCAATCAATGAATCGAAACACATTTGAAATAAATCACGATTTGAATGGTTCCATCAAAAATGCTTAGTTTAAATCCGTCGAATGAAGGGAAAGAGATTAAAAGAAAAAGAATTGGGCGAGATCTTTAAACCGAATTCCAGTATCATTCCTGATTTTCATTTCTGCAAGAGCCAAAAATTCAGAAAAGCGTCTGAATCATTAGCATTAGTGCTCTTATAAATGACTTTGGATTTTTCAAAGTCGGATCAAACTTTTACTTTAAAAGGAAAGTATATATATATGCATATATATATATATATATATATATATATATATATATTCTTCAACTACATTTTTCATTAAAGACGAAAGAACTCATATTTCTGAGGTAATTTTTTTTGACGAAGTGCGATAGAAAGAAAACCAGTTCATAGATATCATAACTAATCTAGATATTGCATTTTTAAATATATATATATATATATTAGAAAGTTTGATTTCAAGAAAGTAAAAAAAAAATCAATAATATCTTCATATTTACAGTTGTAATTTAGATCTGTTCATAGAAATCTTCCACAATAACTTTGATTTTATTTGAGAAATGCATTTTAAAAATATTATAGAACATTAAACCATGTTTACTTTATTTTATGTAAAAATTATTTTAAACATAACTTTGTTCTTCCAATGTACTGTTATTTTAGTAATACTTAACATAATTGAAAAAAATATTTTCTTAGAGTTATTGTTAATACATGTAAGTACCTTTTTGCCTTTAACGCTTTCTTTGATTAAATTGAAAATCCATTTCCTTAATTGTTAAATTGAAAATATATGTTATTTTTACTGGTTAAACTGAAAATGCATATGCTTTAAAAATAATGCCTGATAAAATATGTCACTTGAATTAGGCCATGTGATTTCTATAACATAATTAATGCATATATTTTGTGTTCCAAGAATTTGTCTACTCTAAATCACATGGAACTTCTATTGCTATTAGAAATATAATTATTCATTGATAAGATAAATAAACCTATAAATAAAACAGTAATATAGTTCCTCCAGAAAATATTTCTAGAAATTCTAGTCATATAATATTAATATTTAAGTATGTGTTATGATACATTTTGTTGTTAAACGTAGGTAACAGGTTATAAACGCAACAGGTTAACTTTGGTATATTAATATATGCATGTTTAGTTTCCTCATTACTTTTCTAGGAAAATTTCATATAGAACTGAAATTGAAATTCATTTCCCATTGAAATTTGCAAAATATACACATGATTCAAATGATTGTTTATAATATTTCCTATTTCATGAAAACATACTGTTCAATTGATATAATCTATAATTGGAAAATATCCCAATTTTTATTTCCTTTAATTGTATATATTCTTATTAGGGCATTTTTAATATTCTTCCAAATTTCAGATTTGGATAAAAACTTAAATATTTAAGCACATTTTTATACCTGGAGGGCCAGCAAAATATAATAATGTCTCTTTGTGATGTTTCATCGGATGCCTTACAGTTTGGCTCAACATTCTGTTCAACTCCTCTTTCATATAAAGTATGCAGGTTGAGATAAGTGATATGTACATGCAGATTAATTATTATAAAATGTTATTTATTTAGAAACTGATTCTTGATCACTTAGACTTTGAATGTGTTTTTTAATTTGATATATTGAAAAAAAAAATATGCTATTGAATATATGGTAATGTAATGAATTAAAAATGGATAAAGAAGAAATAAAGAATGCTAAAGGAGACTTTTCAAAGAATGGGCTGAAATTTAAAGTCATAATAATTTTAAAAAAAAAGAGAAATGAGTGTCAAAATAATAGTTAAAGAGACAAACAATTGTCCTTCTAGTTTTAGTTAAGAAGAAAAAAATGAATTGTAATATATTAGAATGGGTTTCATAACAATGATAAAATTGTAGTACTTTTTATTTAAAAAAAAAAAAAAAACTCAGATAAAAATATGGAAAGCATTTATTTCAAATGTATTATTCAAAAGTAATGAAGAAACAAATATTTATGTTCTATACCTGTTTGTACAAAAGGAGGTTTAAAAATATTGGAGCAGCTATATACAAATATTGATAATATGAAGACTACTGTTATCAGTCAATGGGGGTTGTTAATATGCATTTCATATATGTATAAGCTCCCAAATTATGCAAATATAAGCAAAAAAAAATTCTGATATGGATGGAAGAAAATGCTTTTAAAATGACCTTGGTTGGGAAAGTTTGAAGAATAGATCCTTAACTCTTGCAAAATGCATTGTCGACAACCATATCCTCTTAGTGATAGACAGTTCTCATCATTCATGTGTCATAAAGAATGCGGAGAAAATAAAAATCTGACAAGAAACATCCTGAATCCCAAAAACGATGTTGTTTTCAGAAAACAGGTTTATAAAGTTCGTTTATGGAAATTGGTATTTTAAAAATATTTACACTTTTGCTGTGATTTTATAATATTCTTCATATAATTTATTTGTGAAATTAAATTGCATATTTTCAAATGTGATGTTATTATCAAATTTAGTAATAAAAAAAATATATATTTAAAGATGTATAAGAGCCTTTTATTAAATTACTATCGATTATAATTTGAAAAATTTGTCCAAATTAAACAGCTTAAAACAAATACTTTTAATGATGTACAAGTACTGTATTGTAAGCTTAACAAGTACTTTTAATGATGATTTTAAAAGTACTTATGATTTTTACTAAAAGCTTAGAGATTAAATATCTAAATGTAAATTAGCATTAGCAGAATTTATGGGAGTTGACATTATTAAAGTATTTTTAACGCAGGATTTCAAGAGTTAAGTACATTCGACGCAGCATTTTAAAGAACAAATTAAGTATTATTAAGAAGAAGTTGTATTATTTTTACCATTTTCAAAATGGATGGATTCGATTATTTAAACATATTTATTAAATTACTAAGATGGAAAATAATATATATTTTGTATTATTGACAATTTATAAATAGTGAACAGAAATGACAATTGAGATATAAAATATGATATTATAAAAAAGATATAAAATATGATGATGTTTTCAAATGTGCTGTTATTAGAAAATTAAGTAAATAAAAGAAATATATATTAAATTACCTTAATATAATTTGAAAAATCTGTCCAAATTATACAGCTTAAAACAAGTGATTTTAATAAAAAAACCTATAGATTAAAAAACAGGGGTGGCCAACCCAAATGATCTTGGGTCCACTATGCAAATGTGCATCATAGCTCCACGGGCCTCATATAAAACTATATATCTCCATATTATATTTAGAGCCACTATAGATATTTTTCGGAGTGAAAAATTGAAACATAATGAGTTATTATTTTGTGTTTACTATTATTCTTACATGTGAACAATCAACACAGCATTTAAAAGAACAATTAAATATCTTAAATATGTTATGTTGTATTAATTTAACTATTTTCAAAACGAATGGTTTCGATTATTATTTATAATTATAGCTATAGTTTAAACATATTTAATAGATTACTGAGATGGGAACTATAGAAAATAATATATTGGATATTATTGACAGTTGAGATATACTGAACACAAATGACAATTGAGATATAAAGTATGTTGAAATATGAATACCTCAATTGTCGGTTTGTTCTACATTTACTACTCCTTTTCTTCCTTTATACTTTCTTCAGTCCTCTTCCCTGAAAGAAAAAAATGGAAATCCTCTGCTCATTAAATCGGTTCAATATTTCTTCCTAAATTCTTCATCTTCTGGTTCTTGATAAAGAAAAACTCAATTATTTTCATGATGAACTGAACTAAATTGAATTCTTTGACAAAATTGAAGGAGAGGAAAACACAATGTTTAAGATAGAACACCAACAACAACAAAAACAAGCAGGAAACACAAACATACACACATAACATAACATCCAAAACGGATCATAAATATATGAAAAACATCAAAACAAAACCACATATGCACAACAAGCACACAAATAGATCACAAAAAGAAAGCCACTTAAATTTGTTCCGAGAATGGAAATATTTTTGCTCGTAATTTTTAAAGAAATGCTTTAGTGTCTTGACTTTTTGACCTCATCTTATGTTAAATAGGCACTAAAACAACAAATATGATGATATGAAAATTCACTAGAAAAAACTTTTTATAGAGTAGTCCATTCATTACAGTTTTTACGAAATTCTGTGAGAACATAAATACATTAATTGACATTTCAAGTGATGAATCTATAATGAATATACGGAAAAAAAAAAAATAATCTAAGAAAAATTAATATTTGAGATCACTCTTAAAGATTTGAAAGTTTTGAAATATGCTGAAGTTGTACATTGTGTTTTCGTTTAATTTATAGTAGTTTATTTTTCAAAATTTTCAGTTTTTCTGATAGAATCTCTATGTATTAAAAATTTAAATCATTGTTTGCTAGTGAGAGAGTTCAATGTTTATTGCTTATAATTGCAAACTATTTCTCAATTCAACTATCACTTTAGCATATTTTCACAAAGATTTCCCCAGTCTGATTTAATAAATAAACAAGAATATGTACCTCAAATTTATGTAAAATTTTCACATTTGTAAAGTTTTTTTTTTTTAACTTCTAAATTTGCTGACATTATTCAAATATCAAATTTTAAACAGTACATTGCCTTTTTAAGTATTTCTAGAATCTAATAAAGGAATGTATGTAAATTTTAAATGTATTGTCTACTTTCCTAGCTATAAAATAAAAAAAAAGGAAAATATATTAGAATATAAAGTTAAAAAATTAAAATATTAAAATATTTTAAAATATATAAAGGCTTTCTGTTGAAATAAATTGAACGTTAACTGTTGGACAGTGTAAATTTGCCTTTTTAAAATTTTATTTAATATACTGAATATCATACATTTGTGGTTATTTGCTGCCTATATTTATTTACATCTTATATTTCTATTCATTTATTTTTATAAATAAGAATATATTTTTTTCGTATTAAACAATTGTTTTTTATGTATTTTTCTTTTACATTAAAAAGCTATAAGGTGTTTAAAGAATCAAAATATTCAATTTTTCACGATAAATTATTTTTATAATTTGTTCAAAGGTTTAAAAATATTTTTTAAAGAAGTTAATCCTAAAAGTTGTTTTTTTTTTTTTTCAAATATATTAAAATTCATTTTATTTTAATATATTTGAAAAAAAAAAAAATAAAATAATAAAATAAAAATAAAATAATTTATCGTGAAAAATTGGAATATTTTGATTCTTAAACACCTTATACCTTTAATGTAAAAAAAATACATAAAACAATTGTTTAATACGAAAAAGATATTTTATTTCTAAAAATAAATGAATAGAAATATAAGGTGTAAATAAATATAGGCAGCAAATAACCACCAAAATGTATGATATTCAGTATATTAAATAAAATTTTAAAAGGCAAATTTACACTGTCCAACAGTTAACGCGTTCAATTTATTTCTTCAACAGAAAGCCTTTATATTTTAAAATTTATATTTTGACATTAAAAAACATATTTGACATTTTTTAAAAATTTATATTTAGCCTTTATATTTTGACAATATTTGCTGATTTTGCTTTTCCTTTTAAAGATTATATTTAAAATGGACATGATACATATTAACTATTTTATTATATTTAGATCTCTAAACTCTTTAAATCCTCTGATTAACTTCCATCAACTGAGTCTATATATGATAAAAAACAGAAACTTTTGTTTTTAAATTAAAACAAATTTAAATTTTTATATATTCATTAAAAGGTATATTGGAATGTTCCTAATATCTACTTGTAAATTAAATCACAACGTATTTTCATTTTATTTTTTAAATTACTAAAAAATAAAAATTTCAAGATATACTAATTTCCGCTTTATAAGCTTTTAGTTCTTACACTTTTAAAATCACAATTATTTTAAAAATAAACCTTAGATAGTGCTAGAGTATCTGGTATGGTTATTGTTATGATTATTAATTAATTATTAATTATCTTAGTTAGGAACTTTGAATATTACCATTTGAAACCTCATATGCCATTTTTAAAATATTCGAGCAAAGGAATTTCAAAATTTTGAAGAAAAAATTATTTTTAAAATTTTACAAACATTGTGAAATATTTGATACTTTGTCAAATATAAAAATAAAAATGAGCAATAAGCCGTGTTATATAAATAATGAAAATTAATGGAGTAACCAAACTTTTTGTTTGAAATAATTGAAAATGAACCTGTCATTATTTTAAATTTTTGATTATTCACTTTTATGGAATGCAAATACATGTTTTATAGATATTGGCTCTTTTTATTATAAAACAAAATTGAGATTGTTATTCATTATGAAAAAAAGTTTAAAAAAATTTTTAAATTATATTAAATGTATATTTGCTTTTACATAAAAAAACGAAATAAATTCATACAGTTTGTAGGAAACGATAAAATAAAAAATAATAAAGGAAATCTAGATAAAGAATGACAAACCTTATTCCTTTGCTATGAATTATATAGTCAAATTAACACTCTTTAAAAGCTTATTAAATTCTTTTCATTTTATGTTTGAATGTTTGAATCTTATCTATGAGGCAAAAAAGGCAGTTAAAAAGCATTAAGCAAAACAATAGCGATTAAATTTTCATCAGATATTTTGTATGGCAAAATATATATATATATATATAAAATGCAGACATTTAACACACATGCATATATTTAACGTACATGCAGATATTTAATACTCATGCAGACATTTACAATACAAGATAAGATAGCATGCAACATTTGATAATACAGTAAAAGTTTCCTTAAGTTTCGAAAAAAATAGATTACTTTTTATATCTAGAATGTATTTTTAAAATCTTCAAAAAAACCTTGCTAGTCGATTGAAATTAGATAAAATTTTACTATCTACAACAATTTTACTGATAAAAAATAAATAAAAGTTATTACCCATAACATAGCTTATACACTAACCAAAACTTAAAAACTTTTGTAATATGTTAATCAAAAATTAGAATTCGTTAAGTTTAAACTGACGCTTCAGTACATACTTTATCGAAGCATTTTAATGAAAAGTGTCTATTCATTAATTAAACAAAAGCAGTTATTTAAATTTAAAAATGCTTTCATATTAATTTCTGAGCAGTTTTAATGAACTTAAAAACTAGCTTTAATTTTTAAATTGTAAAACTACATAATTTTCTTAGTTGCATATTTGAATTTTATTTATAATCTTTTTGTAATTAATCAATCGAAATTCATTATGTATATATATTGTAATAAACCTTAAGTTATCCAAATATAATCTTTTATATAATTATTTTATTTCAAATTTTCAATGAAAAAAAAATTTTTTTTTTATATTAAACAACCTTAGCAAATTATAGATTGTTTGGGTTTTATAAGCTCTCAGTATATTTTGTCAAGAGAAAATTGTAACTTTTTATTTAAAGCTTGAGAAGAGCAATAGCGAAAAAACT